>JAHWFP010232907.1:0-16555 GCA_023313725.1 Lithobius niger | reverse complement strand
CCCCCACATTCACTGCGTGCAAGATAATTTCTAATTTATTTATTTTTTCGAACTGACGAATTGACCACATGTTTTTTTTTTCACTGAGCTCTCCAGATTTCATCAGCTATACAGCTCCGTCGGTTTTATTTATTAGTGTTATATATTAGTGTTTACATTGTATAGTGTTATAACCCCTAACCAAAGCAATCACAGCACGATACCAAAAACTCGTCTGCGTCGAGTTCTGCGATACTCTTGCCCACCAATGTTGAGAAACCAAATTGCGTCAGAGAGGGCAGAAACGCACCATTTTTCATACAGCAAACTGGAAAAGTAACAACATTTAAAAGTAATGGAAAATAATATTAGTTATGTTACTTTAGAAAGGCTTTTGCAACAGCGCCAGCAGGATTAGTTATATTAAAACAAAACAGTTTTGCAACACCACCGTTCATCAGTACGGTAGACTTAATGCAAAGTAAGCAGGGATACAAGATGCTGGAGTTGTTTTCCGATAAATACCGAAGTTTCTTTCTCTGTTGACCTCGGGATTAGTCGGCAGCCCAAATTTAGTACTCAAGTTTGCAAAACACGTAACTTAATAAATATAACATTTTTCTATATTTTGCTTATAAATTAAATTGGCTATAGCTGCTTATATTGTACCTCGTTTTTAAGCAATAATACACAGTGGCGCACCAAGAGTGGGCAAATAGGGGCAAATGTCCCCCCCCCCCAACTCCAGGCTCGAAGTTAAGACTACAGTTTTGTAAAAGTAAAATAGTAAGGTCATACTCAAATTACGACATACTGAAAGTTGTCCTTTTAAAATGATCAAATACTCTAAAACTATCAAACTGAATTCCAGGGCTCCAGTAGGGCTTACAGCATGCGCCCTCCCCTTTCTGTACCAAGTAGCTGAATTTCTCATCCCCATTTTAAATTCCAATTCCAATTAAACTCTCTGTTTCTGGGTGTGCCACTGATAACACTCTAAATAAAACCAATATTATTATTTTTTAAATAAATAGACCAAAATCGCTGCAAATAATCTAAAAGTAAATTGGAAAAACGCCATCAGCAAAAATCATACACTAGAAATAGTACACCACCTTTATGAACTGATGTTTTATTCAAGTGATGTAACCGGATCCTAACCGACGAACCAGTCCATCGCCAAATAACTACCATACTGCCTTTACCAATTTTGGCCACTTGTTCACTGGCATAAAGATAGCTCACTGAACTCGTTATTAATGTTACAACCGCGACCAGAACTCTATTCTACCAAATAAGCTCGTTCACAGGCAAGGGAGTGGGAATACATATAAGTAAACACTCGTAAAATTTACCGAAGGAGAAATAAATAGAAGTAAATCTCTGTAAATAATATGAAGGTAACTTGGAAATAAGCCATCAGCGAAAATCAAACACCAAAAGAACGTAGTAACAAGTTCAGTGAGCTTTTTTTATGCCAGTGAATAGTGGTTATATTGCTAAAGGTGGTATGGCAGTGATCTGGTGATCAACTGGTTTCTCAATTCGAATCCGGGTCACATCGCGTGAATGAAACAAAAGTGCATAAAAGGTGGCTTGCTGTACTAAGTTATTTTTAGTGAATGATTATCGGTTATCTTCAATTTCCCCTTATATTATTCACACCGATTTATGTATGTTTATCTCTCCTTCGTTGAGCCGTATGAGTGTTTATTTGTATTTCTTCTCAATTGCCTATGGCCGAGCACATTCGGTCGAATAGAGTTCTCGTCACGGTTGTAACATTAATAACGAGTTCAGTGAGCTATACTATTTATGCCAGTGGACAAGTGGCCAAAATTGGTAAAGGTAATATGGAAGTGATTTAGCGATGGATTGATCCGCTGGTTTGAATCTGGGTCACATCATTTGAATAAAACGCAAGTAGTTCATAAAGGTAGAATAATATTGTATGTTTTTTCTAGTGTATGATTTTTGTTGATGGCATTTTTTAATGTACCATAACAGTTTTTAATTAAGCTCAACATACGAATAGAACATTGGCTCACTGCAGCATATTTTGAGAGTTAACGAATAAAAGCCACTCTCCCGATCGACTTTTCGTTCGTATGCTTATGACAACCACGGTATTTATTTTTGACGACTTAAATTCCCAGCAATCAAAGTATATGCTGTGATGGACTACTCTCTGAGGCCCATGAGTGACTGAACAGCCCGAAAAGTAAAGAATATGATTTATGTAAAATATCAAAAAAAATTCCAAAGACGTTTCTAAAAATATAGTGTACGAAAAAGAAAATAAGCGTTGATTAACAACCAGCGCAAGCGCAAAATACGTTCACATCTAGTATGGGTTAGGAACCCGTTTTCTCTAAGTTGTAATGTGTTGAGCAGTGGCAACCCAGACTACTCTACTGTGACTGAGTTTGGTGCTAATGACGTAGCTGTTGACGCACTATTAAGCCTCAATTCCATCAAACTTGAAACAAATACATTTCAGCCATATTAGCTAAAACTAGTGGATAATGGAATGTCAAAGAATACTTACATTTGGCACAAGCACTTCATGCATACGTGAACTGCTACTTTAAAGAAAGTAGAAAACTTCAGTGCACTAAGAGACTTTAGCACCCAATTTCCATAAAAAGGCAATTAAATGCCAGTATGTCAAGTCTCCAAAGTCATGAAAAAATGAAGCATTTTAAAATAATACAAAGCGAAATTATACCTGAACATCAGAGTCAAAACACCATCTCTTTCAAAAATTTAAAGAATCTATATATATAATTACACAAGATGCGGAACGCTGTCATCGGCAGCGGCAGGCAGCAGCAATCTTCATCTGCAGCAAGCAGGACATACGATGCCATCTCCGCCATCTACCGATGGAACGGCAAATTATAAAAGTAGCAGCCAAGGCCCGCTGAGATAGTAGCTGCGCCCGGAACGCAATGGCCAGCAGCGCGAACATACGATGCCAACTACCGACCGAACGGCAAATTAAATGGGGGGGGGGAGGGGGGAGCGAGACGACGTGGAATGAGCGAGCGAAGCGAGCGACTCCGCTAGTATAAACTAAAATCAGATGCCACGACAGTCTGTAACAACAAGAATTTTCAATCCGACCATGGAACTGAAAACGACTACATCCAGATGAAACAGTTTGTGATGTTGGAACACGGTATGAAACATAATTTCTCATCGCACTATGCACCATCTAGCAACGGAATGGTCGACAGCCTGAACTTGACCATTGTGAATGTTATAGTAGCTTTCATTCTGGTTAACCTTCCAACGTACTTCTGCAGTTAATTATTTAATACATCTGTTGTTATTTTTGTAAGAAATTATTGTACAAATCTACGTAATAAGGTTATCACTGCAAGGCAACTATGAGAGAGCAGCAATATCAAGCCTACTGTTAAATACTGCAAAGCAATTGTTTAGCTATGCTTTGCACTGAATCCACCATTGAAATACACAAATTTAAGCGCTAGAGCTGTCCCGTGCGTAATGCTTGGGTATAACCAACAATCTCGGTACTAACGAATTTACTACGTTTACAATAAGAAAGTAATTGTAAGCAAAAACGTTTGATTTTCAAGAACATGTTTTGAGATCTACGTGCTTAGGTGTAGCACATCAATCAGGCTAAGAGCTCGATCCCATTATTGTTGATCTCTCCTTTCACGCATAAATGCTTGACGATTCGTTCACCCGAGTGAAGACTAAGTTACAAGCCAGCATATGAACCACATGAAAATCAATTTCGAAGTCCAAAGACTACTGCCCCAGATCAAGCTCGAAGTCCAAGAACCAAAGCACCGGATCAAACTCCAAGCACAAGGGCATCGGCCACAGGGCCGTAGGAAGCACATTAAAAGTGGTACGGCCTAACCAAATAAGATATGGGGTCTGGGGAAGCATTGTTAAGTTCTCCAGCAGGGTTCCGGGTAGCACCGCGGAAGTTGAAGCAATTTCTGGTACAGTAGTGTCCTATCTGCCTCAGGAGGCCATGTTTTGAACAAATGTTTAAGGTTTTCTTTTTTAGTTAAAATGTGGTTCACTCACAGTAGGGGCGTTTCTAAGAATTTCTAAGAGCTAGGGCAGATAACGTTTGAGGACTTTTTTTTTCTTTTTGTAGTTCGCCCAACCGACTGGGTGCATTTTCCCCCTCCCCCCTCCCGCCCTCCAATTTCGGCCATGAAGCTACTGTGTGCTTTTAAGCATAAAGGTTAGATGGGAAGTCGGAAAATACATGTGTTTATACTATGCGGTGTTAGTGTAACGAAATACGTGAGGTCGGTGGGAAGTCCTGTGTTTTGAGTCCCAGTCGGGATAGTTTATTTCTTTCTCAGAATAGTGTATCTTGTATCCACACAAGGCCAGTCTTTAATGCAGCCTGTTTGCTTCGTGTACCCTTTACCTTGTGATTTATTTATTTTATTTGCGTCAGGTCATTTGAGAACCTTAGTAAGGTTCTACAACCAGTGTAGATTGTATTAAGTAATTCCTTCCCCGCATTCTTTCCCTCTCCCCCCCTCGTTATGTATGTAGGCAATGTTTCCTGTTCTGTTATTACTAACTTACTTTTGAGAAAGTTACAATTGGGTGGCTGCTGTGTTGGGCTTCTCTAAAGCTTGATGTTGACCACTTGCTGAAGCTTGCTTTAGCGTTTATTTTACTTCTTTCCCCCAAAAGACCCTTCTCTTGGTCAAGCTCAATGTCCTTCGTAGGGTGGGAGAAAATAGAAGTTGCGTTCAGTTTATGCATGGACTTGTATACTATCACACTACGTGATAGTACATAAGCTTAAGCTCCGTGGTTTATGCTAGCGGGTCAGACGTCACTCATCAAAGTTAGGCACGAAAGCCACGTGCGTGTTATGGGGCACTTAAAACATGTGACGACAGCAGATGCATTGCGTGTGTTTGGATATATATATATAGTATTTTAAAACTGTGTGCTGAAAAGTGGTACGGCAAATGCCGCACCAGCCGTACCACTTCCTGTGGCCATGGCATCGGCCATAGATAATACTCAAGGTTTAATATCAAGCTCCCGATTCAAGAGAAGTGGCGCCAGTACAAACTACAATGCCACAAGTGAATCAAAAATTAGCAAGAAGGTGAGCTTACATCATCGGAAGATTTTATCTGAGTGGGAGTCAGCTTTGTAAGTTAATTCCACCAAAGTTCTGAAGAATTAAACGAAGAAAATAGAAATTCCATTAAGTCTTATATACTATTCACCCAAGACAGTAGTAGAAGCCATGTCTAATGCCAATGCCATTCAATGGCGCGTTGGCATAAATGAAGAGCATGGGTCCTTATTAGCAAACCGAACGTGGGAATTTTACTTGATCGACCTCCTGGAGCTCGCATCATTGGAAACAAACGGGTGCTCTGACCAGGAAGATGTCGACTGTGGCAAAAGGCTTCACTCAAAATACAGCTCAGAATTAGATATTACGAAACCTATTCCCTGGTTGCTGGATTGCCTACCATTCAACTCCTCATCACAGTAGCTGTCCAATTCCGATATAATATGGATCAGTAAGATGCAAAAACGGCACATTTGAATAGCTCTTTGGTGAAGGTGAAGTCATTGACATGCAACAACATCAAGGTTTTGTAATAGCTGCGCAAGAAGAAAAGGTTTGCCACATAATACGAAGCCTGTAAGGTTTAAAGCAAAGTGGCAGAAGATGATACGTCCGTTTCAGCGAACAGATGCAAAAAAAAACCGCTATACAGCATTGCCAATGCGATGCTTCCATGTTTTCATTCGTATGGGAAGGACTGCAGCAAATTAATTGATTATGTCCCTGACTTTGCTGCCATTATTTCGAAAACAAGATGAGAGCACTACCCAAAAGATACTAACTAGCAGTTTGAAATCTGACTATTACGCCCTACCAATATTATGTTGGGCATTAAGCTTACTAAAGCCCATGATGGAACCGTGAATCTAAGTTAAAGACAGTATTTTCACAAGTTCTACCATTCTTCAGCATGAACGAGGCATCAATGTTACAATGTCCATAAATGTCAGAGTGTAACTCATTATGGAATCGCAAGATTGCCCAAGCGAGATACAGCTTCGTGAAACTGTGGGATCCCCATCCAACATAGCCAACAGCACAAGGCGAGATATATCCTTTGCCATCATCAGCATTGCTCCGCACATTTCTTCCCGAATGCTAGAAGATTGGCAAGCTGGAACGCGTGTTCTTAGGTACCTTCAAGGAACCTGAGAATTAAGTTTAGTTATAAATACAGACTCAACAGGTTTCAAAGTATTTACGGATGTTAGCCAGGCTACCGACCCACAAATGAAATGGTCCGTCGTAGGAATAATTTCTACATAAGAACAGATGCCGTTTCTCTGCTCCACGTCCATGAGAGAATTGAAGGTAAGCGTGTACAAATTCACTATGTGCTCACTAAAACAAATATTGACAATTTGCTTACAAAAGCACGGCTGGGAATCAGACAAACCATTGTTTACTCTTGTTCATATGTAATTTATTCTAGGTGACTGTATTCGTTAGCGGGAGGTTTGCCAAGCACTAAGCATGAACATTGCCCTTTCAATGCCAAGAATTAAAGTCAACTTCCATGACCTCAAGCGTCTCCAGTCTCAGACAGCCTTGTTCAGCTTTTGGCAGGAAGCAGTTGAAGAGCACCACACAAGCAGTTTTTCATTTCCTGTATTAGACACTAGACAGTTTCAGATTACTCTCCAACACCATAGCTAAGGAAAAAATCGGCTGTAACCAAGGGCTTGAACGTTATCAAAACAACAAGTTTGAAGAATTACTTCTTCTACTTCAGGGATAGTCTGTTCGTTGTCCCTATTTTTAGGAAATATTCAATTGTAATTACCTCAAGTAGTGTACTTTTGTTATTTTTTCAGAAAGAAAGTTTGAATGCCTTACAAACGTTTCACGGTAGCCAACTTCTCAACCTTTAACATTACGACACATAACTGTAAACTGCTGCATAGGCAATGTTAATTGTATTAAATGAATGTAATTAGGCTTAGATGAAAGATGAAGGTATGTATTCTCAGTAGGTGTTTCCCAAGTTCATAACAATGAAATCATCACATCACAGAAAGCATCAACGCCTGGTAATACAGGAGGAAGGGATAAGCAGGACCAAGAACTTTATTAAAAATCATAATGTTGCCTACATGGCGAATTTCTTGCAAGAAAGTGCTTCCAACTTGTAGAAGATGCTGCTTGCCCTCTTCCACTCAACATACACAACAAATGAAAATGATTTCTGCAATTACTTAATGTCAGTTAGGTTTATTTCGCTAAACTAAGCAGTGTTGAAAATCACACCACGCTACTTTAGTGGCAGTAGCCTTTTTTTGTGCAAGGGTTCAAAGTTTTAGATTTCAGTTTTCGACTCATTTCCGTGATAAAGGAAATAGACTGAAATGCCGTAAAAAAACTAATTGATGGATTCATCTTTACTTTCACATTGGCTGCTGTTAAAAATACAAATAAATCCTTCAGTATTTGTGCTTTACGTTCATGCCGTTTTATCTGTAAATTCCTGTCAGGTTTTGTTGCGAGAATGTCCTGCCCGGCTACACCAAAGACTCACTGTTGGGTTTTCTATCTCATTGCACTGCGACTGCGCATTGCACAAACATAAATAAGAGTAGGCTTGTGGTGCAAGGCACTGATAGCTTAAGAAAGACGATGCTAGATATTAAGAATTTACAACAGTTGTAAGTCGACAGAAATGGCAATATTGTGTAAATATTTCAGTTCACAAGCTTATTATGTACTCTGTCTAAATACAGTATTGTTTCTATACCTGCCTGAGTGTCCAATACATGCGTTTGTGTTTGTTGATTGCCACAACTCAAACCCGTATCATTACGAAACCTTGCCCACACTCTGTTGCATAAAACTACGATTTCGTGTGATGAATTTCATCTCAGTTCATTTAACTTTATTGGAGCAAAGAGTACCACGACATAATGCAAACCACATGCTTTGTTTTGAAATTTGTTTGTTACTTGCAAATAACGGGCAGCAAGCTTTGTAAGTTCAAAAAACATTTTACAGTTTTAAACAGTTTTGTTCATAGTTTCTCAGCCGTACTGCAGGTTGCCTATCAGCTTTCGAAAAATTTTAATGGTTGGTGCATACATTTTATTCCCCGGGGCTAACAAATAGCCAAACAAAGTGTTGCAACTTGCCTGTTACCTTACTGAATTCGCTTCCTGTTCTACCCAAGTAGCAAACTAATTATTTTACTAACGTTGATTGCCCAACGTTTACTGCTCAACCATTATAATTTTTTTCCAAGCTGAAAGACAACCTGGTGTAGGGCTAAGAAACGATGGACAAAACGGACTAGGGATATACTACGTTTTTCTACCCCTTACGTAACTCGCTTCACGTTCTATGTGGGTAATCAACTGACATTTTTCACAACTTTGGTGTCCCAAGGAAAAAATTTTACTGCACTCACCATGATATGTATTTGTATAAGCAGACGGACAACCTGCTGTAAGGGTGAAATCCGATGAACGAAACTCTATACGGCTGTAAAACCTTTTTCTATGATCTTACCAAACAGGGTTCCCCTTCTATTCGGTGAGTGAAAAATCCCAATTAGCACACAATGTCTTGGACATTTTCAAATGCATTTTGAAGAACGTTTCTTAGTACGTCAGTAACTAAACTGTAACCAATAGCTAATAGTTTGCTGATAACTAATACTAGGAAACAGGCTTTGTGCCTATTGTAGGCGGAACAAACAGATCTTTATTTCAAATTTATATTTTTTGTTTATTTTAATGACTACAATATTTGTTAAAACTCCTTAAAAATCTGAGAGAAATGCTCATTCGGCTAAGTTTGGGGTCTTTCCCTTTTGGTGTGAGTTACTGCTGTATTTTAGCTTTTTTCTTCAAATAGACCAAAGCTATACATCATATTTATTCTAATAGGCAGGCCTTCGTTTGCTCCATCACTTAGTGTCTGTTAAGTTATTTTTAGCTTCTTTCCACATCCGACACTAAAGATGTGAGCCATCGCCACCGACTAAAAATAAAATGGTACGTTTGTTACGGTGGTGGGGCTGCCACTGCTAATAATTCTGACATTGTTTACAACAATAATTACTGCTGCGAAAAGTATCTTCCCTAAAATATAAATGTTAACAATAAAGCATTTAACTGTAAGTCAAACAATCATCAGAGTGATAGTTTTTAACAATACTCAAAAGATTCAGCAGGTTGGCAATGCTGTCGCTGGACTAATACTTGAAAATGCCACCAACGAAAATGTTGAGGCGCACACCTCTATCACGTACAGCGAAAGCGATCTTAAAATCATATTATAATATATCAGTAACTATCAAAATATTGTAGGTCAAAAAGTGTTAGCTCTTAGGCCTACTTTAGCCTTTAGGCCTAATTTTTGGCATTCAGGCCTAATTTTTAGTTGTCATTTTTACTTCGTAAGTAGCAGCTGCGTTTGAGATTATGCCTATTCATTAATGATCACGGTATCGAGACTATACCATTGCCATGGTAACGAGGAATCATTAAACTATTAGACGCAGGTATGTTGTTGTTTCGTGCTGTGGTGCTGTTGTTTCGTCTGATGTAGGTTTCGTTTTATATATATCGCTTCGCCGGGATATGATAATTTAGGTTTCATACTCGGAATTCCGATCGCTAGTGTAAATGTTGAGGCGCAAATGTTCGTCGCCATGCTGAAGGTAATTCCTCCATTGCTTTCCTTTATTCTAATGGTGCTATAAGGTGTATCGTTAACAGAATGCTTTTGTTTTTATGGTTGCGATGGTCCAATAGTGGTTAAAATGCAACAATCAAATTTTATTATTTCATTGAGTTACGTTGAAAAAAGGTTAACAGCGAGAAAGAGCAACGAAAATTTTATTTGCCGTGTTTTTTAAAGTTCACTTGTCCACCACCAGCATGGTGTATGCTTCGTCGGAATTCCTTAACTATTCACGACTCCAAATTTACAATGGTGAGTGTTAGAAATAAATTGGAAAATTTGTAATTTCTCCCATAATAATTGTTCGATTTACGGCAAATTTTTGCTTAGCAATACTAATTGGGGTATCAAGCATTGTACCAAATTTCATGCCTATCTGTTCTTTCGTTTGGGCTCCACCCAAACTAAAAATGTGCAACCAACGGACCAACCAACCAACCAACACTTTGCAATTTGGTATCCGTTATGTTATAGGCTACGCTTCGCTCCCTCGCTCCGCCAAAAAAAGTGTGTTTTCTATGGTAAAAATTGCTGTGTACTGGAGGAAAACGTTCCAGGAGAGGCAGTCACTTTGGCTTAGGCATTAAATTCTTCGCAATGTGTGAGCAAGCAACTTTTGAACTGCAGTTGAAACTAGGATTAGGGAAATTAATCAGACGTGTTAAACGTGTTTAACTAAAAGACTTACGGTTAAAAGGACGCTAATAAATCAGGGGTTTTACGTTCTCAGTTAGTAGGCCGTGGGCCGTCCAAAGAAAAAAACGCATGGAAAATGGATTTCGTTGCAACCATCGAGGGGTAACTTTAAACTACTCGAGTACAATTCCTCTAGCACTAAAAAATCATAATTTAACATCTTCTGGATCATAAGTTTGCACATGTTTAGTATTTCTACTTCAAACAGCGTGATCTGAGTTCATGTCACGAGTATAGTTTTTTTCAAATTTACCCATACACCCAACTGGAATAGATACAAGAGACTTGAAAATACTGGTGTTATTTGGTATATGGAGACTTAGAATTGACAGGAAAAAATACGGCTACTCTGGGGTTCGAACCCACCATCTTTGGTACTGAAAGCTGGCATGTTATTGCAGAACCAAACTGGAATCTAACCTGCCTTAACATAAGGTACCCAGAATGGGCTGCCATTTTGTTCTGTTTCAGTCCGGAAAATGGCAACCAAGAATGGACCCTTTCAAATTGAATAAAGAGTTCTCATTGCTCAAAAATATGTCGCTTGTCCTGCTATTGGTCAGTTACGATTGTGCATAAATTAGGCGGCCATTTTGTTCGACTTTTGTCAATGTTTTAGTTTTTGTAATTACGTTGTAATTCCAAGGGGTGGTGGGTAGTTAGGTTTAAAAGGAAATTATTATGAAAGGGGTTTTTGAGCAAGATGATGTGACCAGTCATGTGATCATGTGATCATTGTGTTTGGCTTTCAGGCTGACTAGGTGTCAAAGGCAAGAGTAGCAGCAAGGTACCATGGGTCTAACATTGCAAAAAGGGTAATATTTTGGGTTATTACTGGAGGGGAAACCCAAATAAAACAGTCCCAAATTCAGTCAAACTGACACCAACATCATCTGGTGGGTCCTCTTAACTCCTGCCCTAGTCAAAAAACGTTCAAAAGTGTACCTAACATTGCCTGGTCCACTTGGCTCCTCTACCTTCCTAAATGTGCCTATGAATGGTACCTTAAGTACTGTCATTCTTAATCGCATGGAAAAGGAAATTCGGATGTAGCACAAACTTTTCTTGATAAATCTTTGCAAAAGTCTATACATATCCGTTACCAGAAATTCTTTTCCCTTTTGCGGATTTTTCTGAAGAATTTGACTTTTTTCTCTAAGGCTCTGTTTATCCTAGGCACTTAAAAAATAAAACCCTCCTTCACAAAGCCATTTAACATCCTCCTGAATTTTTTTACTAAGCTGGGTGGATTAGTTTTTGTTTTGTAAACTGCCACAGAACTCCTAACAGATTCGTGTACTAATTAGCACACAAATCTGTTGGTAGTTCTTTGGCAGCTTTAAAAGAAAAACTAATCCACCCAACTTAGTAAAAAAATTCAGATGGATGTTAAATTGCTTTGTGAAGCAGTTTTTTTTTTATATGATTACAGGGCAAACAGAGCCTTAGGGAAAAAAATAAAGTCAAATTTATCAGAAAAATCACAAAACTAGGAAAAGAATTTCTGGTAACGGATCTTTTGAAGATTTCTCAAGAACGGATTGTGCTATCGACATGCGGTAAAAAGCGTTGTAAAGCTCTCAGTAAGACGCTTCGAATGATGTAATTACAACCCTTGGAATTACAACCCAATTTCAAAAACTAAAACATTGCCAAAAGTCAAACAAAATGGCCGCCTAATTTATGCACAGTTGTAACTGACCATTGGCAGGACAAGAGACATATTTTTGAGCAATGAGTACTCTTGATTCAATTTGGAATAATCCATTCTTGGTGGCCATTTTCCTGACTGAAACAGAACAAAATGGCCACCCATTCTAGGTGCCTTATGTTCAGGCAGGTTACGTTCAATCCTTAAATACAGATTCCAGTTTGACTCTATAATAACATGCCAGCTTTCAGTACCAAAGGTGGTGGGTTCGAACCTCAAAGTAGCTGAATTTTTTTTTCAATGCAACGTCTACAGATGCTCAAATATGACCTTTATTTTCCGTTATCTACTATCTATTACCGTTGGGTTTGTGCGTGAATCTCTGGTCTTCGCTCCCAGAAGTCCGGGGTTCTATCCCCATTTTTCCCCTGTCAATTCTATGTCTTCAAAGACAAAATAACACCCTTATTTTCACGTATCTTCGTTCGATTCCTGTTGGGTGTGTGACTAAGGCTCTACTCTGTACTCCTACGGGTCATGGGTTTGATTCCCTGAGTAGCTGTATTTTTTCCTGGCAATTCTAAGTCTCCAAATACCAAATAATACCATTATTTTCAAGTCTCTAGTATCTATTCCAGTTGGGTGTATGGGTAAGGCTGTAGTCTTCTTTCCCAGAGGTTATGAGTTCGATTTCCAGAGTGGCCATACTTTTTCGCCCAAAATAATACCCCTATTTTCAAGTATATATTTTTTTATTTTTGAAGATAATTTCAGAACGGCACTCCAGAATTCCAGAATTCTACTATCGACACGTGGTAAGCAGCATTACATAGCCCTCAAAGAAACGCTTCAAATGGTCTACTTCTTTTTAAAAACTCATTAAAATTCGAAAAAGCTATACACATTTCAAGAAATTTTTTTCTTCTTTTTCTAAAGATTTTCTAATTTTTTATTTTTATGGTTGGGATTATCCCATTCACATGAAAAAAAAAACCTTTCTCCACAGTACCATTTAATACTCAAATGCACAATTTAAGTAAGCTAGGTTGAATAGTCTGTCTGTAATCTTATTCCAAGCAATTCTAATATATTCACATACTAATAGCAGGTGAGTGTGTTAGAATTCTTTGGAATAGGATTACAAAGAGACTATTCAACCTAGGTTGTTTAAATTTTGCATCTGGGCAATGAATGGTACTGTACCGAAGGTTTTAGTTTATTTTTTGACTAGTACAATCACAACCTACAAAATGAAAAAATCTCATATTCTTTAGTAAAAGAGGAATGAATTTCTGCTAACGAAAAAATCAAAAAAAAAAATCATAACACCAGCAAAGTAGGCTTATCTCCAAGAGGTTAAAAAATCAAAGAGTAGCACGAAAAACGATAACAGCATTGTTCATCTGGTCTTTTGGCACATATTTATTGGTAAAAAAAACCGCTAGATAGAAACTAAAAAAAAAAATCAACACAGCATTGTCAAAGGGTTAAAAAAATCAAAGAGCAATACGAAAAGCAGTACAGCATTGTTCAACTGGTCTTTTGGGAAACTGCCAGGAAAAAACCGCTAGATTGAATATAAAAGAAAATCAACACAGCATCCTAAAAGGGTTAATAAAATTAAAGAGCAATATGAAAAACCGTAACAACATTGTACATCTAGTCTTTTGAGAAACCCCCCAAACAACAAAGAAAATGAACAAACATGGAGGTAGGAGCATTTCACTAATTCGACGTAGTGTTAAGTCGAATGCAACGTGGGTACGTGGCCCTTGGCTTTAGGCTCAAGCTTGTTACATGGAAGCTGTGGAAGCTCAACGTGGCACTGTCAGAGCTGTTTTGTGCGCCCATGTACTGCTCTTGCCCCTCCTCCCCAACCCGTGTAAAAAATTCTCAATTCACTTGTACTACCCGTTTACCACTCACTACCCGATAATGTACTACCGTAACTCCCAAGTAAGAGAACTTAGATCTAGTGACACTTTCTAGGCATCAATAGTAGAAAGACTAAAACCTAGTTAGACACCCTAGGCATACATATCAATAGTACCTCGAAAGTGTGTTATTGGGTAAAAGGAGCTAATATTTCGGAACTTTATCATTTTACCGACCGAGAACTGTTCTGCAAACCCCGAAGTTGTTCTCCCCTTTTCCTAGAAAATTCTACTTTTCCACATGTGACCGTAAGATGAGATGCCCGACGTGGGTGTCGAACCGACAATCAGTAAGAACCAGTTAGACAAACTTTTAGCCCTAATAACCTGTCTTTTATTGTATTATTATTTTTTTTGGGGGGGGGTTGCAATTTATTACTATAAGTATTGACTATTAGCCTATTACATTATTTAACAATTTAAAATAGGTTTTGAACTATACCAATTGTTGACTATATTAACTATATATTGACTATTATTTGTTTGTTTTTGCTTTAGGCCTACTCGTGTTTTCTTTGAGAGTGATTTATATATATTTCACTCCTCTTTGTACTCTGCTTTTATCTCCCTTTTCATAAATTTGTTGCTTATATATATATATATTTATCGTTGAACGTTTTTATTTTATTTCAATGTTGTTTTGTTGTCGTTGATTTGGTGCCAAACCTTTGATTCTGTGTGCAAGAGTGCTAGTTCAATTGTTTTTCTTTGTCTGCTGCTCTCAAACCACGCGAGAGCATTAGCTCTTGTGGAATGAGTGTTTGCTTTTGTGCTTAATTTTGTAATCTGTGTTGGATGAATAAACTTACTTACTTACTTACTTACAATACCCTTCTGTGCAATGTAATTCACCCATCTGAGCTGAAAACAGTAGTCCCCTGTGTTATCCAGAATGCAAAAGCACAATAACCATTATTTGGCCTTAATAGTAACCTTCCCACAATAAAAACCAAAATTATAAGCAGAAGAGAGAAGAGGATGAACAAAACAAAATGCTATTCGATTTGGTCATATGGCCCTTGGCAACAGCATTTTCACAAGAGAGATACATAGAGCAGTAAGAAGACACCCCCTCCCCTCCCTGCCCCCTTTCAGTACTTCCTCTACACGCCGCGCTGCATTCGGGGAGCGCATGGTGTTGAAATACGTCCTCATTCTATAAAATTTGAGCGCTGAAAGGAATGTGTGTGTGGTGACGTAAGAGACAGAGGGCTCGCTCCTTGTCTCACAATCAGAGGCTGTACACCAACCCAAGACAAACGGACGACAAGGGAAGGGAAGATGGGAGCCAGAATATAACTTTGACAAATTAAAGGAGCTTGCTTCCTTTTCAAATAATGAACAAATCTAGTAACAAATCAAGACAAATTCAAGACATTTTATCAAGATATTTCTTTTGTTTTATTCAAAACCCCAGGTGTTTTGTGTGGCAATGTTAAAGAAAAAAATTAGATTCGTAAGAAAAACTGAAAACACTACGAACCCTTCTGAATATTTTTCGAACATTTTCAACACCTTCTGAACATCTTTTAATATTGAAGAACATTCTATTCACGCACTTCGTGAAGACTTATGAACATTTTTTTGCAATCATTTATACAAACCTTCCTAAATATTGGTGAATACTTCGAACGTTTTGAACATTTTCGAACATTTTTTGGATAACGACCCTAGTTATTTTGACCTTTCAAAGCAATTTGAATAATTTACCAGCAAAAGCGTACCAACATTAGTTAATCGTATATATACTCGCCTATTCACGTTTTTGATCGTGTGTTATTTTTGTGTCGAACTAACAGGCGAGATCGTGTAGTGGCAGTCAGCAGGTATAGTTAACGTAGTTTTTGGCTTAAATGGAGAATACGTATACTTTAAATAAACTAAATAGAATAAATAGGAAGCATGATGTTTGGCTACTATCTTCTACAATCCCAAGTATGAAAGTATTTCTGTATACCTTATCAAACCCTAGTGGGAGAGCAAGTTTTAATTGCGAAAATAAGCCTAAGTGGAAAACAGAATGCGGTAATGGTTGGCGGAACGTTTTTTTTTTGTTATTACCAAGGAATAAAAACAATCGTTGTTTTTTATTTATCCAACACAGATAACAAAATTAAGCACAAAAGCAAACACTCATTCCACAAGAGCTACTGCTCGCGTGTGATTTGAGAGCAGCAGACAAATAAAAACAATTGAACTAGCACTTTTGCACACAGAATCAAAGGTTAGGCACCAAAAGAACAACAACAAAATAACATCGAAATAAAATAAAAAAGTGCATCGATAAATATATATATATATATACGCAACAAATTTATGAAAAGGGAGATAAAAGCCGAATACAAAGAGGAGTGAAATATATAAATAAATCTCAAAGAAAACACCAGTAAAGCATAAACAAACAATTTATACTCAATATATAATTGGAATCGTTCAAAACCAATTTTGAATTGTTGAATCATGTAATAGGCTAATAGTCAATACTTATAGTAATAAATTGCAGACCCATAAAAAAAA
>JAHWFP010232906.1:40289-64116 GCA_023313725.1 Lithobius niger | reverse complement strand
GGTATCAGAGGTGGAACAACTTTTGTGTCGAAAAGGCATTCGATCGTCAATAACAAATATCTGCCAGATACTTACGACGAAAATTTACCTAGTCTATATCTAGTAGATTTGGATGTCAACAACTTATACGGACTAGCCATGACGGGATTCCTTCCCTACGATCAATTCAGCTTGCTGACGAGGAAAGAAATTCTTGAATTTCGCTTGGCATCGGTCGAAAAAGATTCGGAATGCGGGTATATATTGGAAGTGGACTTTGACTATCCATCCAAGCTACACGATGATCATAACGATTATCCTTTAGCACCAGAAAAGTTTAAAATAATGCCGAAGCTTGTGTCTCCCTTTATGAAAGAAATGGCAGGAAACAAGAAGATCGTTTCTAATTCCAAACTGACAACAAATCTGCTACCGAAGAAAAATTACGTAGTTCATTACAGGAATTTACAATTCTACTTGAAGCACGGTTTAATTTTGAAAGGTATTCACAGAATTCTAAAATTTCGTCAGAAGCAATGGCTAAAACCTTACATAGAATTTAACACCGAGAAGCGTCAATTCGCAACGATGACATTCGAAAAAGATTTTTTCAAACTGAAAAATAATTCTGTATTTGGAAAAACGATGGAAAACAAATCGGGGCGTTTATCCGTGAAGTTGTCTGATAATCAAAAAAATCTGTCAAGTACAGCACTCTGCCACACGCGGATTCATTCAAGATCCTCAACAAAAATCTCATACAGGTAAACTTGAGACTTCGTAACATCAAGTGCGATTTACCGACGTATTCCAGTTTCTGCATCCTCGAACTTTCCAAATTCACAATGTATGAATTTCACTACGAGTTCATGCGTCCAAAATAAGAAGACCGAGCACGTTTACTGTTCACGAATACCGACAGTCTGTTCTATGAGGTAGAGACTGAAGATTTTTACCGGGACATGGAAATTGAGTCAGATAGATTCGATACTAGCAATTATGATCCATTGCATCGTCTATACAGTATTAAAAACAAACAAGTCCTGGGGAAAATGAAAGATAAGACGTCTGGCATGCCGGTAAAAAAATTTGTAGGCTTGAGAGCAAAAATGTACTCAGTTTTAGTAGGTGAAGAGAGTATTATAAAGCCTAAGGGATTAGTAAAGCGTGTATCCAAAAAAGTCTTAGTCACGAAGACTACAAAAAGCGCCTATTTTCTAAAACATCGTCAAAAGCCACGTGGATGAGCATTCAAAGTAAGGAGCATCAGCTCGCTACAGTTGAAATTTCAAAATCTTCCGTATCTCCTTACGACGATAAGAGATTCGTGTTGGACGATGGAATAAATATGTTAGCGAAAGGTCACTACAGAACGTGTATAGCGCATGATTTTATAGACGGTATAATCGAGCCGATGGAGGATGAAGAAGCTGAAGAGCAAGCTTTGCTGGAGAAAACTGAGGAGGAAGAGGCATCAGCCACTGAAATACCAAAACGAAGCGAAGAAAAAAAATAGTGGCTAATAAGAGGAAAAGAGCCGCGGCTGTTCGTAAGAAACATGCGATAGAAACTGTCGAACAGAGAAAAGCTAGGTTGGAGAAAACGGCCGCTGATTTTCGAAAAAAACGTGCGACAGAAACTGTCGAACAGAGAAAATCTCGGTTGGAGAAAATGGCAACCGCTAAAAGAAGAAAATTAATATGTTCTGTTGTACTTAAAAATCAAGTAAAAATTATTTAAAAAGATAAACTGCTAATGTTATCAGTCCAGCTATTAAATTTTCAATCATATCCCTTCCACTTAACGAAGTAGAGCATTTTCTCATCTGTACCTTTCTTTCGTCTTAATACTTTCTCCACTAAAAATAAATCGGGGACGAGAGTGTTTTGAATTTCTTGTTCGTAGAAGCCTCCGAGCACCGGTTCGTTCAATTCGTCTTTTAATAGATAAGTAACGGGTTCGGTTTTTTGTACTTTACGGATCGTGAAAACTTCGTTAGTAAAATTTTGTAAATAACCTTTATCAAAAATTTTCTTAACTTTAGAAATTCTGACTTTGTTTCCTACGACAAATTTGGTTTTTTTCAACGATTGTTTCGGTTTAATTTTCAGTAACAATTCGTGACGTCTGGTTACTTCCCTCGGTTTTAATTTAGTTGTGGGGTGAACCGTGTCATTGTACCGTGAAACTAACTCATCAATAATGTGTATCCATTTGTAGTTCCCCTGCTTGGTGAATCGTTTCCACATGTGAGTTTTCAGCGTTCTGTTGAAACGTGCTACAACGCTCGCTTTCTTCTCAGAGTGGGCAGAGTACAGGTTGATGATGTGACGTTTAAGGAGCGCTTTAAAGTTTTTATTGTAGAATTCACTACCTAAATCAACTTGTAAATTTTTAGGGGGTGTCGTACCTTCGAGTATCTTTTTAAATGCTTCCGTAACGACTACACCGGATTTTGATTTAAGGGGAACAGCCCAAGAAAACTTGGACATGACGTTAATGCAAGTCAGTAGATAGTTAAATCCTTTATTAACGTTAAAGTAAGGTATCATTTCCACCAAGTCCGCTTGCCATAGATCATTCAGACTCCGCACAATCACTTTCCGCCTCGGAAAATGTTTCCGCGTAGGTTTGTGGAGTTCGTTTACGAGTTGATCCATTTGGTTTTTTTTTCTTCCCATTCCCAACTTGAGCTTCGTTCCCATGATTTTTTTAACGATCGCAATGGCTAATTTTTCTCTCCAAGAGGTCGAAGGATCCTTACGTACTTTTCTAGCTTTAGATAAAAAATTTCATCGGCGACGTGCCGTTCGTTTAAATTTGAACTTTTTGAGTGGGCAATGTCGTGTTCTTTACACACCTCATCCAGTTTATTTATTCCAGGATCCCCTCTAGCTAATCTCTGGTTTAGTTTTGTTCCTGGTCCGCAATATTGATATCCGGGTAAATATACTTCTACTGGAATGGTCTACGATTTTATTTACGATTCCTTTCCCAGACTTGATGAAGGAAGCTCTTTTCGTTCCGCACACTTCGCAAAAGTAGACTTCCATGCTTCTGTTATTTTTCGATGTAATAATTTTAGGAGGTTCGGACCGGTTAGGTGTGGATCGTTTACATTTCACGCAATACTTCATCTTGGCCTCTTTTTTTTATTGTAAACCTAAATTCTGATAAGCGTTACTTTTTTTCTCGGGCGGTGATGACTCATCGTTGTTCCAATTCTGATAAAATTTATATCATTTCGTTCCTGTGACCGTCCTGACCCGCTTGGGTTGACCCGTACAAAAGTCTCAGTCTTTCGACCAGATCGTTAGGATCGTCGTAATACCTGTAATCCACCCTGCTCCCGGTTTTTTTTACCATACCAGTTCCCTTTTTTTTCCTTTTCATATCCTCCCAGATAGGACCGATTATCGACGCGTACTTGGCACTACGATTCGACTTAGGTTTTCGAGTGCCCGGATCGTTGTTTTGGTGGGAGCAGTACGGTTGCCCGACACTCGATTGCCCGACGGTACTTTTGCCCGACTTCAGTTTCCCGACAGGTCTGTTGCCCGAGTGAAGTTTGCCCGACAGGTCTGTTGCCAGACAGATGAGTTGCCCGACAGTGATGTTTGCCCGACAGTGATGTTTGCCCGACAGGTGACTTGTCCGACAGTGATGTTTGCCTGACAGGTGTGTTGCCCGACAGTAATGTTTGCCTGACAGTGATGTATAAGAAAAATATCGCACCGCACTAAAAGACAAGTAAAACTCATTTTTTGTATTTTCAGTAAACTCTCATACTTTTCACCTTGCACCTCTCCCCATGCCTTCCCTCATCTTTTCATATCCCCCCCACCTCTCTCCAATTCATCCTACCATTCCCCCAGCCTGTATGTTTACCTTTCACTTTTACCTGCTTATCCCCAGCCCGTGTATGGTTTTTTTTTGGTTCCACCTTTCATTTCACTTGCACCATCGGTTTCTCTCGCCCCTTACTTTTTAAAAATATTTTTTCTTCCCCCTGTTCAGCATTCTCATTTAGGAATTCATTTCTTGCTGCAATTCCCATTGAATTTTAATTTTTTTTAAATATCATATTTGTATATCTGTTTTGTTAACTGTTCAGATTTATTAACATAAATTTTAGTAAGTATACTTACTTTGTTAACTGTTTAGCTTTGGTAGCAGCTTTGTTCAGCTCTTTTAATAAAAATAGCTTTGTTAACTGTTGCCATTATAAAAATTGTTCAATGAATTTTACAATTTTTAAAGGTAGCAGCTTTGTATCCGCTTTTTACAGCTTTGTTCCGCTTTTTAACAAAAACATCAGCTGATTGCTTTATTAAAATTTTGATTGAATTTCACAATTTAAAAAAAAAACCTTTTAATTTTGTTTAATTTTCTTATCCCCCTCTTCAACGTTCTATGTCTGTTTTGTGAACAGCTTTGTGAACGAAAATATCATCTTTGTTAACTATTTGCATTATTAAAATTTTGTAGGGTGGTACGTGTTTTGTACATTTCTAACAAATTACCTGTCGGGCAACTTATAGTCGGGCAAACAAAACTGTCGGGCAACACACCTGTCGGGCAAACAACATCACTGTCGGGCAATAGACCTGTTGGGCAAACATAACTGTCGGGCAATAGACCTGTCGGGCAAACATCACTGTCGGGCAATAGACCTGTCGGGCAAACATCACTGTCGGGCAACTCACCTGTCGGCCAAACAGCACTGTCGGGCAACAGACCTGTCGGGAAACGGGCGTCGGGTAAAAGTACTGTCGGGCAACAGTACCAGACCCGTTTTGGTAGATGGCAAGCGTGTTTTTTAAAAGAGAAGCGTAACCTCGCCTTGACTTTGGGAGCGTACGACGGCTCTTTCAAATCCTTAAAAACCAGCAAACTCCAAAGTTCTCGTCTTCCCGCGTACTGATTACCACCGACCACTATGTCGTTCTCGGATATTTTTACGGGTTTATTAGCGATGCTCATTTCTCCAGTTTTCATGTCGTATTGCAGTCCAAAGACAGGATCGGTCGCTTTGGGATTTTGGAAAAATTTCATCAGGAAATATTTCGCCGTTTGGCCTATGACTTGGCCAGGTAACAGACTATCCAAAAATCTGAGGGTTGGGAAATTTGGAAGTTCTGGAGGCATCGACACGCGCCTGTTTTGTATTGCCGAAAGTGTGGAGGTGACTTTCAAACCTGTACTGATAAATGCGTATTCAGTTCGCGTAGCTGGAGTCGAGTATTCGGAAATATTGGGATCTCGCGCTATCGGAGTTGAATGCTCGACGGAAGGTTCAAACTTCTCCGACTCGTTCCCCGTGGTTTCCCACTCTTCATCATCTTCACCCTTGGATTTATAAGTTTTTTTTATGGGAGTAATAATTGGTATACGTTTTAGTCGTTTTCTCGTTGGAAAACCGGCAATCACAGGACTCGTTACAGGTGGTGGTGGATTAACAACGGTAAGTTTCAAAGTATTAACGACGGGTTAAAAAAATTCTTGTAAAGATTCTTCTTAATCTCGTTCGTCCAAACGTTGATTCAAAAATTTTTCCCGTAAACGTTTTTGAGATTTACTATTTCACGTTTCTTTTCCATGTTATCTTTTTTTCTTTCTTTTGTTTTTATCATCGAACGAAAACGTACGTTTATAACGTCCCTGGTTCAACGTTTTGTCGATCGATAAAAACCCGTACAGATCGTCCCAATACGTTCTACACAACGTTTTAAACTCCGGCAATTCCATGTCAGGACCGAGGTGATTTTCGTATAAATGTTTCAGGTTTAAATCATCCACGGGAAATACGATTAATAAATTGGCGTTATCTCTAACCACTTGTTTGGGAATTATGGTGTAAGACTGACTGCAATAAAAAATGTCAGCGTTAGAATGACGGCCTTGAGCGAAATAACGTTCTATGTTTTTTTGTTTGTCTAATAGAACATCGTCAAAAACCACGAGATTACGAAACTTGGTGTCCAACTCCTCGGGAGGAATTAAATCGTTTTGAGAGTCGTGAAAACTCGCTATCTCACGTCCTACGGTTCCCTCAATTTCGGAAAATATAGACTGTAAAGCTCGGTATTTCGCTTGACACAGAGTTTTGCTGTACACGTATAATCTGTCGTAATGCAACCATCTTTCGTTACAGATAAAATTAAACAGTAAGTTCGTCTTTCCGCAGTTTGCCGGTCCTATAATCAGGCATCTGATGTTTGAAGGTAAAAATTGTAATTTTTGGTTTCTTGATCGGCACGAAGAAATCGTAATTTTGTATATCCATTGTTTTTTCTTATTCAGAAATCAAACTCATAAAGTCTTTGTCCGAAAACTTTTCGTTGAATGTATTAGATTTGACGACACCGTAATCTACGTTACACCAAAGTTTTACGGTTCTGGGATCGTCTTTGCTGATGTACACGGAGTTAATTCTACCACTAACTTCCGACAAGGACATACTTCCGCACGGAGCCAAGTTAAACCACGTTTTTTCTATAACATTCTTGTTAAGTTTTCCTTTAGTTTTGTGGATGTTGTTGTACACCCACGTTCTGAGACACAGCGGCTAATCCGACTCACCGTCTGCCTTTTGACAAAATGGGTAGCAGGTGGAAGCTGGGTGCGAGTAATTTGGGTAACTGAACATTGTCAGAGAAACGGGTTTCTGCTAATCGGTTTCAATTTCTAATTTTTCGCAGATGTATCGTTTAGGATTTTTCATCGCGGTTTGAGATTCGGAGGTCGACGGAGAAATCCATCCCTTACACCTGGAATCTTTGTTCAAAATGATTACTTTACTCCACTTTACTCCACTCACTTTACTCCATTTTTTAAATTCATCGCATTTTCCGTCTTAAATTCTAGAGAATTTGATTACAACAGACTCGAAAGATTTCCATACCTGGTAGAATGAGACATTTCTTATTCCTTTTGTTATATATAAAAAAAAATCGTCAAAATGCCAGTTAATAAATTTGGACAGTCCTTGAAACGAACGCAAAGAGATGTGAAAGGGGTTCCGGGTATAGAATTTATATTAGACCTGAACCATGCTTACGACATGCAGAATAAGCGACTGACTAAAGTCGGAGCTGCTACAGAACCCAAAGATTTCGTAATTTATTCCCAATTTACCGAATTAGAAAACGAAGAAAAAAAATTTAAAGCCAACGTAGGATTGAAGAAAGATGCGGATGGACATTTTAACGCTGAAAAGAAACGTATTAAAGATCTCGAAACTCCCTCACAATCTAAGGATGCAGCGACTAAGGATTACGTCGATTCAAAAACTGTATCGGACATGCGAATGAATCGCTTAACTAATCTAGCTGCTGGTGTAGATCCCGAAGATGCTGTGACTTATTCTCAGTTGATAGATGTAAAAAATTTAAAAACTCCGTTGGAGGAAAGTGCCGATGGTCAACTTGATGCGAAAGATAGAAGAATCAAGGTTCTGGCATCTCCCGCACAATCTAAAGATGTGGCGAATAAAGAATACGTCAACGCGAAGCTTCTCGTCATAAACGAAGTGGATACCAAACTCGGTTATGCTTTGAAGGAAGGTCCCGATGGAATGCTCGATGCAAAAAATAAGTGAATCAAGGACCTCGCATCCCCCGCACAATCTAAGCATGTCGCGAATAAAGAATACGTAGACGCGAAGCTTCTCGTCATAAACTAATTAGAAATCAAACTTGACAATGCCTTATGGACTCTCGCGAAATATTCGACGCAAAAAATAAACGAATCGGTAAGCTCATGAACCCCAAAAAACCTTCGGAAGCTGTTAGTTGAGAATTTCTCTTCGAGATTATTAGAGACGGGTACCGCATAGACACACTTCACTCGGCATTGAACGAGGATGAGAGTAAGCATTTGGTACTCGATGCACAACAGAGACGAATCAAGAATCTCGCATCTCCCACACAATCTAAAGATGCGGCGAATAAAGAATACGTCGACGTGAAGCTTCTCGATATAAACGAATTAGAAACCAAACTTGACAATGCCTTGATTATGGACTCTCGCGACATATTCGACGCAAAAAATAAACGACTCAGTAACCTGGCGAGCCCCGAAAGCCCTTCGGAAGCTGTTAATAGAGACTATTTCTTCGAGGTTATTAGAGATGCCTACGAAATAGACAAAATTCAAACGGCGTTGAACGAGGACGAAGATGGGGTACTCGATGCAAAAAATAGACGAATCAAATTCACGCTCCCTCCAACCGCAAAACATGACGTGGCTACTAACGGTTACATTGATAGTCGAATGGTTACTTTAAACGTATAAAAAAAACTCCCACCAGACGCGGAGGAAGCCAAGAATCATTTTGACAACGTCGGTTTTGTGATGGAAAGATATATGAATCCACGTATCGACTGTATAGTTACTTTTCGCGGAACTAGTCCTTACCCTAAAGGTCACTTTTTTGCATGTAACAATATCTATCCTCGCCAATACTACTTATCAACATAAAAAGCCTAAGTTTTTGCTCGTCGGATGTGGTTACGTGCGGTACGTGCAACGAAACGCTACTCAAATCAACTTTCCCAACGGCTGTTGCAGCTGCCCTGAATACAGCATTGTCATTGCTTGCCCTAAACAACGTTAGGACATGCTTGGCACCGTACAGCACCTTGTCATAATTTTAGAAAAATCCCATGCAGTGTTTTAAGGGAATGGCGAACGAGAAGCTATCTTTAGGAGCCGTCTCCTTCACGATGATGGAATGCCGTAATTTTAATCCGTTGTTATCGTTCAAACTGGCCGCGGAACATTCTACTGCATCTAACGCCCAGCAGTTCCCCAGCAACGACACTTGATCGATCGAACCGTACGTAAGAAGACCTTTCATGAGAGTCCCATAACCGGGGTAATTTAACTCGTCCACTAGCTTATCCCCCAAGTGATATTTAAAGCTGGAAAACAGGTACTACATGGACCCATTATTGATGAGAGACACTGCGTCCGCATCGGCAAAACTAGAACCGCGGCATTCAGTAACCTGCCTTTAATCAGAAGATAACTATTCGCGACATGTAGGAACAAATCCTGGTTTTCGATTACGATTCTAATTTCCGAATTGACGTTGTTTAGATTGGTTCCTACTATCGGATTATATTCTCGAAATGCGTAGCTCTCCACGGAAGGATCTTGTTGTAAAGATTCGTTTATATCGAGGTAATGTTCCGTTAAACTCATCTTCTCACTCTCGTTATAAATTTGGTGAATTCTGCGTTTTTTGCCCTTAATTGATTATTATCTATGACGAATCCTATTCCAATTATTCTTTTTTTTCTTTCGAATACTAACATGCTTTTTTTAATATGTACAAAATTATTTTTTAGACCTCAGATGAAGTCTGACGGTAAGGGTTTCCCCGTTTAAATTTATCATTTCGTTATCTTCAGAAGTTAACCAAATATGAATATTACGAATCTTGTCGGTAGTTACGGAAAGGTAAATTAAATTTTGAGGGGAAATTATCATCTTATAGCCCGGTGGCACTCCCGGATAAAAAGCGTATATGCAAGGTTGAGTGTCGTCATTCACGTAGGAAGATCCGATTATGTTAGTATGAACGAAAATTGTATTCAACCCCATTATATCCACGGATTTTTGACCTTGCTGAGTTTTAGTGTAAGTTCCCTGAATGAACCCTAGAACAGTTCCTAAATTATTATCTCCCAGAAACGAAACGCCGTAGAACGGATTATTTACAACCAATTTTGTTTTTAAAGTATTATGGTTCGGTTCTAAAACGATAGCATTTTTTTCGTGACCACTTCCTTCCAAAGTAGACTGTATAAAATTATTCAAGTCCGAAATTTCGTAAGTGCCGGAAACGACTCGCACCTTGATCCAATTCGCTCCACCGTCGATGGTGTACAAAAATTCGTTATTGTCAGCATGCACGTTGAAAATACTGTAGTACGTATCCAAGGAGACGAGCGCCGTTTCATACTCTTTTTTAGGGTCTAGGTATATGGGCGTTTTTAAATTGCAGCTCAGTTCGCCACCTATTCCTGTTAAAATTTTTGAACTCGAATCCATGTTTTTTCTTTTTTTGTTATTTAATTTTAATAATGAAAAAAGGTACCGAAAGACACTTTCCCACCATCCTCCAGATCGATGAAAACGAAGAAAAGTACCGAGAGGCACTTTCCCACCATCCCCCACATCAACGAAAACGAAACTAAAGGAAGCAAAAGGCACTTTCCCACCATCCTTCAGATCGATGAAAAACCGGAAGTGACCCCCCCCCCCCACCTTCATCACGTGACTGGAAGTGACGTCATTACCCCCATTTTGATCACGTGACTGGAAGTGACATCATAGAAGATAGCAAAAGCACTTTCCCACCCTCCTCCAGTATGACCAAAAATGATTAAAAGGTAACAAAAGGCGCCTTCCTCCAGATTGACAAAAAACCGGAAGAGACGTCCCCACTTTTCATTATACGACCGGAAGTGCATCATTACCCCACTTTGATCACGTGACCGGAAGTGACATCATAGGAGGAAGCAAAAAGTACTTTCCCTACCCTCCTCCAGATCGATGAAAACCGGAAAACAGATAGTAAAAACCACTTTTCCACCCTCCTCCAGAATGACAAAAAACGGAAGAGACGCCATTACCCCCCACTTTACATCAGGTGATCGGAAGTGCATCATTACCCCCACTTTTATCAGGTGAACGGAAGTGGGGGGTATATGTTACCGAAGATCGTATTTTACCACTACTAACGATTTTAATGATATTTTTCTAAGTCAGGTACAATAAAATGTGAAGGAATAACACATGGACTACAAAAAATGGAAATATCATAGAGAACTAAATAAAATACCAAAACCAAAAGATACTTTAATAAAAAAAATACAATGTATTTAGATTTAGCAGCGGGAAATGAAGTAATAACAATAAAAATATTAACAGGAATTGATAAAATCCAAACTGGTCACAAAAAACAATCAAAAGTAAATACAACAAAAGCAATTAAAATTCTTATTAATGCAATGATTGAAAATGAAATCTGGCCAGATATGCTGAAAATACAAATAATCAGACCAATATATAAAAAAAACGTTTAAGAACAGGTAAAAATAACTATAGACCAATAGCATTTCTTTCAATTATTGACAAAATAACAAAAAAATTCTTTGCAAACAAAATCAGACAGTTTTTAGAAAAGATGATGCAATCATGTAAAAATCAATATGGATATACACAAAATAAAGGAACAACAGATCTATTAGTTGAAATTAATGAAATTATTACGAAAGCGTTAAATGAAGGGAAATATGTAGGAGTTATACTAGTGGACTTAAAGAAAGCATTCGATACTTTTGACCAAAACATATTATTGAAAAATTGTACGCAATTAGGATAAAGAGGAGAAATATCTAACATTATAAAAAGTTACCTGAAAAATAGACTGTACAATTAAATGGAATAAATAGCAAACTAAACAAAGTCGATTTTGGTGTACCACAGGGATCAGTATTAGGACCCTTGTTATGCTTAATTCATATAAAGGATATTTCAAACAACTTAGAAAAAAACACCAACTTACTTATTTGCGGATGACACAATTCTTATCTCTATAAATAATAACTATTCAGAAATGATGAACAATTTACAGCACGATTTTAATCAATTAAATGACTGGTTCATAACAAATGAATTATTCATTAGCAAAGAAAAAAATAATCCAAATAAACATAAATGTGTCAAAGATGAATAAATTCAAAGAAATGTATATTATTAAACATTAAGGGAATTGTAAAAACTTAAACGATAATATTTACTAATTTACAACATTAATTAATGGATGCAATAGCAACTGGTCAAAATTGGAAAAGAAAAGAAGATGCAAAATATCTTGGGTCAACATAGATACAAACTGGAATTTTAAACCTCATATCTTACGAGTCATAATAAAATTAAGACAAATATTACCCAAATTATATCAATTAAGAAGTATTTTAGGCCAAAAAAGTAAAAAAAAAAAATTGTGTATGCGTGGGTAGGGAGTATACTGTGATATGGACTTGAACTTTACGGGTTTACAGCGGATTACCTAATAGAAAGAGTACAAAAAAATACAAAATAATAATACAAAATATTATTTGGAAATGAAATAAAAAGTCTACTAGTGATATATATAAAGAAAACAGAATTTAAAAAATAACAGAATTGAGAAACTATGCAATAATTACAAACAAGCAATGGTACATACAACCACATATTTTCAATAAATTAAATAGAAATTTTATGAACTATCAAAGTATAAAAGAACTAAAAAGAACATTGATTAAGAGGTTAATAATGAAATAATGCAAAAAAAAGATTCTATTATTGCTGTATTGTTTATTTTTTATTTTTTGCTTTGGTGGCAGCCTTTCTGGCTCTGATATCACTACTTTGATTGGCTGAAACTTGACGAGTTCTTTCACACTTGTGGGTTTTGTTTTAGATTTAAAATTCAATAATATGATTATAACTGTTTAATATATAGTGTTGTTTGATAAAACTTTTCTATCATGTATCACCAATGATGAAGTGTTGAATGATTTGCATGTTAGTTTGAAAAAGATTGTAATTTAAACTCAAACTGTCTATCACTGATAGTTTTGAGGATTATGATGCTTTACTGTGTTGTAATTATAATAAAGATTATTATTATTACTCCGCAAGGAACTAACTGATACCCAAAGCTGCTCGAGTTTTACTACAAAAATAGGATACAACCAGCTAATGTCTTGACACAAACACTATTCATCGAACCTTGCTGTTTTGAAATGTTACAAATGCAGACACAGAAATACCTTGACCATTTTTTTGTTGTTAATATAAGCTAATTTATTTATATTATTTAGTATTTAATCTTTTTCTATGTTTTCGTTACTGTTAAATAAGTAAGCTCGTTTTGGATTTGTCAGTTTACGCTTGACGAGTGACTCCACTTAAAATAATATTGCGCAAAGTGTTTAGTGATTGTTACTCGCTTTTCGTTGGTCCGTTGCCGCCAGACCATTATTATTATTAAGGACGTTTCTGACAAGTTCGAGCATCCACGAAAAAAGTTGGTCAGACAATCACGACGTTGTATATTGTTGAGGCATTGTTAGGTGATTGTTGCTGAGTGTTGCAAATATTCCTTTTTCGCCAATTTTGGGCATTCAGGACCTAGCAAATATTTAAGAATATGACTAAACAACGTACTGATTAATTTGCTTTCTACCAACACACTTCTCATATTTTGTAGCCTTCTATTCCAGAGTAGAAGATGATCATCCCCAACCAAGCATAAATTGAATATTTTTTAGTATGAAAAACTAGCTACATCGCTTGCTTCTCTCGCTCCATTGGCATCGTTTCGCTTCACCCGAGGGGATTCCTTACTGCTGCTCCTTTTAAAATAATTTTTAGATGACTACATATTTTGTCACTATTCATACTCGTAAATTACAAAAAAAAATGCCTGGTACACAGAACATACGAGCCGATCAGTGATGCCGAGCAGAACCGAGCACCTTTATTAATCACAGGGTGCAGCCGGGAGTACCACTTTTTTTTACATTTTCTCACATCCCAACTTTTCATTTTTTTTCCAAATTTTTCACATACCTGCTTTCTAATTTTGTATTACTTCTTCTTTGTTTTCACATACACACCAGTTTCACAATCCCGTAATATATTTTTTTTTCCTGTAACCATTGTAATGTCCCTGTAATTTCGCTCAAGAGAGCGAAAGTGAATTCAAAGCAATTCCGGTAATAAACCAATCATTTTTTTTTCGTGTTGTAACAACAGACATGCCTACGTAATTCCGGGCTCAAAATGAAGACGTATAATTTGATTGTTTTTTTTTACGTCGATAGTGCATTTTCCTTATTTTTCACACAACACTAGTAGTGGTAAAATACGATATTCGGTTACATATATACCCCCCACTTCCGGTCCCCTAATAAAAGTGGGGGTAATAATGCACTTCCGGTCACCTGATGAAAAGTGGGGGGTAATGGCGTCTCTTCCATTTTTCGTCAATCTGGAGGAGGGTGGAAAAATGGTTTTTACTATCTGTTTTCCGGTTTTCATCGATCTGGAGGAGGGTGGGAAAGTATTTTTTACTTCCTCCTGTGATGTCAATTCCGGTCACGTGATCAAAGTGGGGGTAATGATGCGCTTCCGGTCTTATGATGAAAAGTGGGGACGTCACTTACGGTTTTTGTCAATCTGGAGGAAGGTGCCTTTTGTTACCTTTTATTCATTTTTTTGTTAGTCTGGAGGAGGGTGGGAAAGTGCGTTTGCTATCTTCTATGATGTCACTTTCGATCACGTGATCATAATGGGGGAAATGACGTCACTTCTGGTCACGTGATAAAAGTGGGGGTAATGATGCACTTCCGATCATCTGTTGAAAAGTGGGGTTCCATTTTTCGTCAATCTGGAGGAGGATGGGAAAGTACCTTTTGCTACCTTTTTTCATTTTCATCAATATGGAGGAGGGTGGGAAAGTGCTTTGCTATCTTCTATGACGATATTCCGATCACGTGATCAAAATGAGGGTAATGACATCACTTCGCGTCATGTGATGAAAGTTGGGACGTCACTTCCGGTTTTCATCAATATGGAGGAGGGTGCCTTTTGCTACCTTTTTTCGTTTTAGTTGATGTGGAGGATGGTGGGAAAGTGAATTTTTTTTTCTTTTTTGTAGAGAGGATCACACGCAGGGTACAGCCTGGGGAACCCACATCCCGAACCGCTTTGCTCAGATCGACAGTTCTCGAGTTTTCAGGGTGGGCCAACTTGCCGAATTCGAGGTACCCGATTTCCGGGGTGGGCTACACGTAGGGCACGGCTCAAGGAAGTCTAATCCCGAACGGTTTCTCTCTAGGACCGACGGTTCCCGAGTTGCAGGCATATTTCGGATGCAGTTCTGGACTCGAACACACGGCCTCCCAACCTTGGTGCAGTTGGGCAGGGCTACATGCACCATATGAGTAGGGAATCTCCACTACTGGCTTCCCTCTCGGGTGGTAGTAACTCCCCTGTAGGGTGTCAGTAACTCCCCTTTATGGGTTGGTAGTAACTCCCCGTTTGGGTTGTAGTAACTCCCCGTGCAGGGTCCAACAAAATTTTCATTTATTTTTGTTAGTCCTATGTAAAGAATATTCATTTGTTTTTAAAGTGTATCTTCTAAATTCTAATTCGTCTTTTTTTTAGAAACTCCAATTTATCTCTTCATTTTTCCTCATGTTTTTTTTGGGAAAATTATTTCGTATATAATAAAAAGAATAATAATAAAAGGAATGAACGATTTTTCTTTCAAGAAAAAGAAAATGAATTCAAAATCATCATTTACGTGTACATACTGTGGAAAGGTCTACGCAACTCAGCAAGATTTGATCCATCATCTTCCCAACCATCGATCCGATCTTCGACCAGAGTGTTTACTCTTCGAAAACGAGTTGAAAGATATTGAAGGTGAAGTAAGGTGCAAGTTGGTGCATGATGATACGCATCGAATTTATTTCCGTAAAATTGAATGTCTCGATTCATCTCGAGCGCTCAATCTACTGTATTGTCCGCTTAAATATCTTATCACGACTTGCGTGGATCAACTGACCAATTGTAAATTTCAACTGTGTTTAGACGCAGATTTTACCAGGGATTCCAACACCGTGCGAGCCTATTTCTGGTCCCTCTATACAGCTATTTACAATGAATCTGATGTGTCGGAAATCTTGGAGGATGCTTCCAAAAAAATACAACAGTCAGTTGAAACTTTCGAAGAAAAAGGTAGTGGTTGGCACTTTTTGAAAGTTTGGGGTATAACCGTAAAAGTGGCAAAATTCAATCCTTTTTGCCCTAGTTCTTTCTTACCCTTGCCGAGTGCATTACGCAAAAAAAGCAAAGTTATAGTGAATGTGGAAAATTCTGACGAAAAGTGCTTTCTATATTCCGTTTTAGCCGCTAAAATTAAGTGCTACGAAACCGGAGTTAAATATTACGAACCATTTTTGAATACCGTAGACCATTCCATGTTGACGTTCCCCGTGAGTCTACGGTAAATTGATTCCTTCGAACGAGTCAACAATTTGTCCATTAACGTAATTTCTTACAAGGGATCGATAAGGTTACACCCGGTAAGAGTGAACAAAAATATGGAAGGAGAACTAATTGACCTGTTACTTATAGCCGACGAAAAAGGAAATACTCATTACTGCGCCATCCTCGATATTGATAGGGTACTCCGATTTCGAGGTGTTGGAAGTAACAGGAAATTTTACTGTCGTAACTGCTTCACTGCCTTTGGTAAAGAACAATTCATGATGGAGCACACCAGTAAATGTGTGAGATTGTATAGGGTGCAAGTTCTCACTTTCTTACCACCCGGAGCTAACACAATAAAATTCCTACACTACGATAGACGCAATCCTCATCCTTGGGTAATTTATGCAGATGCGAATGTATGCTCAGACCCGTGCAAACTAGTAGCACCAATCCATCCTCGAGTTCGTCTACTAAAGTTAGTTTGCATTCGCCTACTAGTTTTGGCTACGTCGTTGTTGGTCCAGAAAATGAAATCGTGAGTCAAAAATTCTACCTCGGCGAGGACGCGGTGGATAAGTTTTACGAACGTATGAATAGCGAAATTCAAAAGTTTGCCTCGATTATCTCACGACCGAAACATCTGATGATGACTGCCGACGATGAAATTCGGTTCTCGAAAACCGATACTTGTTATACTGCAACAAAGTCATCATCTCCAATAAAGTGAGAGATCACTGCCACTTCACGCGAAAGTTCAGAGGTGCTTCTCACGTAAAATGCAATCTGGAGGCTAGGACAATAAATACTATCCCGGTCGTCTTCCATAACCTGGAAAGTTACGATATGCATCTACTGATTTCTGCGACAGAAAACTTCCCTTCGGGAGTAGATGTTCTTGCTAGAAACACCGAGCGTTTCATGAGTATGACCATTACACGGTACTTTTCCTTCAGTGAAAAGGACCTTTCGGTAAGGTTGCGGTTTTTAGACAGTTATAGTTTCCTATCTTCCTCGCTCGAAACTTTGGCTAAAAACCACAAGAAAGATCGACTTTCCCCATCTTAAAAACTGCTCTCGATTCGGTAAACTGGTTCGAGCCAGTAGCGAAAAAGGAAGAAATCTTGGATTTATTGACGCAAAAAGGCCACTACCCATACGAGTACGTGCAGTGTATGGATGTGTTTGGGGACCAGGAATTACCCCCTAAATCAGCATTCTTCTCCTCTCTACGAGGCGAAGGCATCACCGACACGGAGTACGATCACGCAACGTCAGTTTGGAAGTTGCTGAAGGAGAAGGTTTTTTAAAATTACCATCTCGTATATCAGATGATCGACGTGTATCTTCTAGCCGACATTTTTCAGACTTTCAGGGAAACTTGCTCGGTCAATGATGGCATAGATCCTTGCTACTACGTATCCACACCAGGGTTTAGTTGGCAGCCGCCTTGAAAAAAACCAAAGCCGAACTAGAACTGTTTGCGCACAGAGGAAAGCATAACTTTATAACTTCCGGTATCAGAGGTGGAACAACTTTTGTGTCGAAAAGGCATTCGATCGCCAATAACAAATATCTACCAGATACTTACGACGAAAATTTACCTAGTCTATATCTAGTAGATTTGGATGTCAACAACTTATACAGACTAGCCATGACGGAATTCCTTCCCTACGATCGATTTAGTTGGCTGACGAGGAAAGAAATCCTCGAATTTTGCTTGGCATCGGTTGAAAAAGATTCGAAATACGGTTATATATTGGAAATGGACTTGGACTATCCATCCGAGCTACACGATAATCACAACGATTATCCTTTAGCGCCGGAAAAGTTTAAAATAATTCCAAAACTCGTGTCCCCCTTCATGAAAGAAATGGCAGGAAACAAGAAGATCGTTTCTACTTCCAAACTGACGACTAACCTGCTCCCGAAGAAAAACTACATAGTTCATTGCAGGAATTTACAATTCTACTCGAAGCACGGTTTAATTTTGAAAGGTATTCACAGAATTCTAAAATTTCGTCAGAAGCAATCGGTAAAATCTTACATAAAATTTAACACCGAGAAGCGTCAACTCGCAACGACGACGTTCGAAAAAGATTTTTTCAAACTGAAAAATAATTCGGTGTTTGGAAAAACGATGGAAAACAAATCGGGGCGTTTATCCGTGAAGTTGTCCGATAATCCAAAAAAATCTGTCAAGTACAGCACTCTGCCACAATCTCATACAAGTAAACTTAAGACTTCGTAACATCAAGTGTGACTTACCGACTTACTCCGGTTTTTGCATCCTCGAACTTTCCAAGCTCACAATGTATGAATTTCACTACGAGTTCATGCGTCCAAAAGATGAAGACCGAGCACGTTTACTTTTCACGGATACCGACAGTCTGTTCTATGAAGTAGAGACTGAAGATTTTTACCGGGACATGGAAATTGAGTTAGACAGATTCGATACTAGCAATTATGATCCATCGCATCGTCTATACAGTATTAAAAACAAACAAGTCCTGGGGAAATTGAAAGATGAGACGGCTGGCATCTCGGTAAAAGAATTTGTAGACTTGAAAGCAAAAATGTACTCAGTTTTAGTAGGGGAAGAGAGTATTAGAAAGGCTAAAGGGATTAGTAAAGCGTTTATCCAAAAAAGTCTTAGTCACGAAGACTACAAAAAAGCGCTATTTTCAAAAACATCGTCGAAAACCACGTGGATGAGCATTCAAAGTAAGGATCATCAGCTCGCTACGGTTGAAATTTCAAAATCTTCCGTATTTCCTTACGATGATAAGAGATTCGTGTTGGACGATGGAATAAATACGTTAGCGCACGATCACTACAGAACGGGTATAGCGCATGATTTTATAGACGGTATAATCGACCCGATGGAGGATGAAGAAGCTGAAGAGCAAGCTTCGCTGGAGAAATATGAGGAGGAAGAAGCATCAGCCACTGAAATACCAAAACGAAGCGAAGAAGAAAAAATAGTGGCTAATAAGAGAAAAAGAGTTGCGGCTGCTCGTAAGAAACATGCGATAGAAACTGTCGAACAGAGAAAAGCGAGGTTGGAGAAAATGTCCGCTGATTTTCCCAAAAAAACTTGCGACAGAAACTGTCGAACAGAGAAACTCTCGGTTGGAGAAAATGGCCGCCGCTAAAAGAAGAAAATTAATATTCAGATGAACTGCTAATATGATCTGTTATACTTAAAAATCAAGTACAAATTATTTAAAAAGATAAACTGCTAATGTTATCAGTCCAGCTATTAAATTTTGAATCATATCCCTTCCACTTAACGAAGTAGAGCATTTTCTCATCTGTACCTTTCTTTCGTCTTAATACTTTTTCCACTAAAAATAAATCAGGGACGAGAGTTTTTTGAATTTCTTGTTCGTAAAAACCTCCGAGCACCGGTTCGTTCAATTCGTCTTTTAATAGATAAGTAACAGGTTCGGTTTTTTGGACTTTACGGATTGTGAAAACTTCGTTAGTAAAATTTTGTAAATAACCTTTATCAAAAATTTTCTTAACTTTAGAAATTCTGACTTTGTTTCCTACGACAAATTTGGGTTTTTTTAACAATTGTTTCGGTTTAATTTTCAGTGACGATTCGTGACGTCTGGTTACTTCCCTCGGTTTTAATTTAGTTGTGGAGTGAAACGTGTCATTGTACCGTGAAACTAACTCATCAATAATGTGTATCCATTGGTAGTTCCCCTGCTTGGTGAATTGTTTCCACATGCGAGTTTTCAGCGTTCTGTTGAAACGTTCTACAACGCTCGCTTTCTTCTCAGAGTGGGTAGAGTACAGGTTGATGTTGTGACGCTTAAGGAGCACTTTAAAGTTTTTATTGTAGAATTCACTACCTAAATCAACTTGTAAATTTTTAAGGGGGTGCCGTTCCTTCGAGAATCTTCTTAAAAGCTTCCGTAACAACTATACCGGATTTTGATTTAAGGGGAATGGCCCAAGAAAACTTGGACATGACGTTAATGCATGTCAGTAGGTACTTAAATCCTTTATTAATGTTAGAGTAAGGTATCATTTCCACCAAGTCCGCTTGCCATAGATCATTCAGACTCCGCACAATCACTTTCCGCCTCGGAAAATGTTTCCGCGTCGTTTTGTGGAGTTCGTTTACGAGTTGATCCATTTCGTTTTTTTTTTTCTTCCCATTCCGAACTTGAGCTTCGTCCCCATGATTTTTTTAACGATCGCAGCGGCTAATTTTTCTCTCCAAGAGGTCGAAGAATCCTTACGTACTTTTCGAGCTTTAGATATAAGAATTTCATCGGCGACGTGCCGTTCGTTTAAATTTGAGCTTTTTGAGTAGGCGATGTCGTGTTCTTTACACGCCTCATCCAGTTTATTTATTCCAAGATCCCTCTAGCTAATCTCTGATTTAGTTTTGTTCCAGGTCCGCAATATTGATATCCGGGTAAATGAACTTCTACCGGTAAATGTTCTACGATTTTATTTACGATTCCTTTCCCAGACTTGATGAAGGAAGCTCTTTTCGTTCCGCACACTTCGCAAAAATAGACTTCCATACTTCTGTTATTTTTCGATGTAATAATAGTAAGAGGTTCGGGCCGGTTAGGCGTGGATCGTTTACATTTCACGCAATACTTCATCTTGGCCTCTTTTGTTATTATACAAATTTTTTTTAACGTAAACCTAAATTCTGATAAGCGTTCTTTTTTTCTCTAGCTGTGATGACCCTTCGTTGTTCCAATTCCGATAAAATTTCTATCATTTCGTTCCTGTGTCCGTCGTCAAAAAGCCTCAGTCTTTCGACCAGATCGTTAGGATCGTCATAGTACCTGTAATCCACCCTGCTCCCGGTTTTTTTTACCATACCAGTTCCCTTTTTCTTCGTTTTCATATCCTCCCAGATAGGACCGATTATCGACACATACTTTGCACTACGATTCGACTTAGGTTTTCGAGTGCCCGTATCGTTGTTTTGGTAGATAGCGTGAGTGCTTTTTAGAAGAGAAGCGTAACTCGCCTTGACTTCGGGAGCGTACGACGGTTCCTTCAAATATTTAAAAACCAGCAAACTCCAAAGTCCTAGTCTTCCCGCGTACTGATTACCACCGACCACTATGTCGTTCTCGAATATTTTTACGGGTTTATTAGCTATGCTCATTTCTCCAGTTTTTATGTCGTATTGCAGTCCGAAGACAGGATCGGTCTCTTTGGGATTTTCGAAAAATTTCATCAGGAAATATTTCGCCGTTTGGCCTATGACTTGGCCAGGTAACAGACTATCCAAAGATCTGAGGGTTGGGAAATTTGGAAGTTCTGGAGGCGTCGACACGCGTCTGTTTTGTATTGCCGAAAGTGTGGGGGTGACTTTCAAACCTGTACTGATAGATGTGTATTCGGTTCTCGTAGCTGGTGTCGAGTATTCGGAAAGATTGGGATCTCGCGCTATTGGAGTTGAATGCTCGACGGAAGGTTTCGGCGATTCAAACTTCTCCGTCTCGTTCCCCGTGGTTTCCCACCCATCATCATCTTCATCCTCGGATTTATAAGTTTTTTTTATGGGAGTAATAATTTGTATACGTTTTAGTCATTTTCCCGTTGAAAAACCGGCAATAGGTTTCGCAGGACTCGTTACGGGTGGTGGTGGATTAACAACAGTCGGTTTCAAAATACTAACGACGGGTTTAAAAAATTCTTGTAAAGATTCTTCTTGATCTCGTTCGTCCAAACGTTGATTCATAAATTTTTCCCGTAAACGTTTTTTGAGATTTACTATTTCACGTTTCTTTTCCATGTTATCTTTTTTTCTTTCTTTTATCATCGAACGAAAAAAACGTACGTTTATAACGTCCCTCGTTCAACGTTTTGTCGATCGCTAAAAACCCGTACGGATCGTCCCAACACGTTCTACACAACTTTTTAAACTCCGGAAATTCCATGTCAGGACCGACGTGATTTTCGTACAAATGTTTCAGGTTTAAATCGTCCACGGGAAATAAGATTAATAAATTGGCGTTATCTCTAACCACTTGTTTGGGAATTCTGGTGTAAGACTGACTGCAATAAAAAATGTCGGCGTTAGAATGACGGCCTTGAGCGAAGTAACGTTCTATGTTTTTTTGTTTGTCTAAAAGAACATCGTCAAAAACCACGGGATTACGAAACTTGGTGTCCAACTCCTCGGTAGGAATTAAATCGTTTTGAGAGTCGTGAAAACTCGCGATCTCCCGCCCTACGGTGCCCTCAATTTCGGAAAATATAGACTGTAAAGCTCGGTATTTCGCTTGACACAGAGTTTTGCTGTACACGTATAATCTGTCGTAATCCAACCATCCTTCGTTACAGATAAAATTAAACAGTAAGTTCGTCTTTCCGCAGTTTGCCGGTCCTATAATCAGACATCTGATGTTTGAAGGAAGAAATGGATGATTTTTAGGTTTCTTGACCGGCACGAAGAAATCATAATTTTGAATATCCATCGTTTTTTCTTATTCAGAAATCAAACTCATAAAGTCTTTATCCGAAAACTTTTCGTTGAATGTATTAGATTCGACGACTCCGTAATCTACGTTACACCAAAGTTTTACGGTTCTGGGAGCGTCGTTGCTGATGTACACGGAGTTAATTTTACCACTAACTTCCGACAAGGACATACTTCCGCACGGAGCGAAGTTAAACCACGGTTTTTCTATAACGTTTTTGTTAAGTTTTCCTTTAGTTTTGTGGATGTTGTTGTACACCCACGTTCTGAGACATAGTGGCTTATCCGACTCACCGTCTGCCTTTTCGGTTTCTATTTCTAATTTTTCGCAGATGTATCGTTTAAGATTTTTCATCGCGGTTTGAGATTCGGGGGTCGATGGAGAAATCCATCCCTTACACCTGGAATCTTTGTTCAAAATGGGAGAACCTATTCCTTTTAAATCCTCGAATTCTACAGAAGGAGATAAGAAGTACTTTACTCCATTTTTTAAATTCGTCGCATTTCCGTCTTAACTTCTAGAGAATTTGATTTCAACAGACTTGAAAGATTTCTGTACCAGGTAGAATGAGACATTTCTTATTCCTTTTTGTTTATATATAAAAAAAAGAATCGTCAAAATGCCGGTTAATAAATTTGACAGTCTTTGAAACGAACGCAAAGAGATGTGAAAGGGGTTCCGGGTATAGGATTTATATTAGACCTGAACCATGATTACGACATGCAGAATAAGCGACTGACTAAAGTCGGAGCTGCTACAGAACCCGAAGATGTCGTAATTTTTTCCCAATTTACCGAATTAGAAAACGAAGTAAAAAAATTTAAAGCCGACGTAGGATTGAAGAAAGATGCGGATGGACATTTTAACGCTGAAAAGAAACGTATTAAAGATCTCGAAACTCCCTCGCAATCTAAGGATGCAGCGACTAAGGATTACGTCGATTCAAAAACTGTATCGGACATGCGCATGAATCGCTTAACTAATCTAGCTGCTGGTGTAGATCCCGAAGATGCGGTGACTTATTCTCAGTTGATAGATGTAAAAGATTTAAAAACTACGTTGGATGAAAGTGCCGATGGTCAACTCGACGCGAAAGATAGACAAATCAAGGATCTGGCATCCCCGCACAATCTAAAGATGCGGCGAATAAAGAATACGTTGACGCGAAGCTTGTCGTTATAAACGAAGTGGAAAACAAACTCGGTTACACTTTAAAGGAAGGTCCCGATGGACTGCTCGATGCAAAAAATAAGCGAATCAAGGACCTCACATCCCCCGCACAATCTAAGGATGCGGCAAATAAAGAATACGTTGAT
>JAHWFP010232906.1:3963-40279 GCA_023313725.1 Lithobius niger | reverse complement strand
CGCAAAAAATAAACGAATCGGTAACCTCATGAACCCCGAAAAACCTTCGGAAGCTGTTAATAGAGAATTTCTCTTCGAGACTATTAGAGACGGGTACCGCATAGATAGACTTCACTCGGCGTTGAACGAGGATGAGGGTGAGTGTTTGGTACTCGATGCAACACGGAGACGAATCAAAAATCTCGCATCACCAGCACAATCTAAGGATGCCTCGAATAAAGAATACTTCAATGTGAAGCTTCTCGGTATAAACGAATTAGAAACCAAACTTGATAATGCCTTGATCATGGACTCTCACGGCATATTCGACGCTAAAAATAAACGAATCAGTAACCTGGCGAGCCCCAAAAGCCCTTCGGAAGCTGTTAATAGAGACTATTTCTTCGAGGTTATTAGAGATACCTACGAAATAGACAAACTTCAAACGGCGTTGAACGAGGACGAGGATGGGGTACTCGATGTAAAAAATAAACGAATCAAATTTACGCTCCCTCCAACCGCGGAACACGATGTGGCTACTAAGGGTTACGTCGATGTCGAATGGTTACTTTAAACGTAGAAAAAAAAATCCCACCAGACTCGGAGGAAGCCAAGAATCATTTTGACAACGTCGGTTTTGTGATGGAAAGATATATAAATCCACGTATCGACTGTATAGTTACTTTTCGCGGAATTAGTCCTTACCCTAAAGGTCACTATTTTACATGTAACAATAACTATCCTCGCCAATACTACTTATCAACATCCGGTTGGTATATCCTGGGAATGAATATAGGAAGTAGCGGAGACTATATAAATAGTTCAAACCCTCCAGATATAAAGATTCGGTGTTTAATAACTCGTTTTTTTGATTTATCGGAAAGTGTACCCGAAAACAAAGGATTTCAAGTTTATCTCGGTTTCGAGAGACTTCTCCAACCATCAACTCTAAGTATAACTGAAATACTGATCATCGTGCGTGATGGTAACACGATTTATATAATGGCTGATACAGCAAGCACGGACGATAAAGATTACTAGATAGATATATATCTAACCAAGACTCGTTGTATGCCATGGTCAAAGCAGAGACCTACCGATCCATACGAAGAACAATGGGGTTAAAGAGCTAACCGTCTTAAAATATCTTCGTAATCATATCCCTTGCACGAGAAACTTAGAAAAAATAAACAGAAATGACCACACAATGTTTGATTAAAATTTTGCACCCTGTCGTAATTGTATTTAACGGGACCCAAATACTCCGAAATGGATGTCGGTGGTTCGAGGTTGCCGAAACTGTCGAAATAACAGCGTATGTCAGTAACTGTCAAGTAAGCCACCCAATGACTTCCGTTTCCATCGTGAAAATTTTCGAGATTAACAATGCCGCATTCGCCACGAGGTTTAGGTTTTAACGGCAGACGATCCTTGCTAAAAGTACCTCTGTATTTAGGAATTTTCAAAACTTTGACTAATCTGTTTAAATCGAGATTCGTTAACGGTTTAGTTAAATCGATCAGACCTTCACTGGCCTTAGAAAGAGTCCTCTGCCACGATTCGCTTTTTATTTTCTTTTTACGTTTCATCCCCGAACCCTCCAAATTCTTGTTATGTCTCACCATTTCTTCCATTACCTTAGCATCGTTCTGGCTCTTTTTAACTGCAGCGGCGATACCGGTGGCACCTCCGGCTAGACCACCTACACCGGCTAAGATGGGTCCCAACAATGCCAACAATGGTAAAAACCCACCTCGTTTCGCGATCTTTTTTCTTTTTACCCTGCTCCGTTTCTTTCCGATTTTACTTGTTTTCGTTTTTTGTTTCACCATCTCTCTTTTTTTAATAAATCACTTCGACTTTGCCTTTACCCAATTTTAAACACATTTTTCTATCACCGATCAACAGCGCGTGGCACGTCGTGTTAGCTGGAACCGCGGCGTTAAATTTCAACTTTACTTGCACGTCGACTATGCCGGACTGAAGTCTCTCCGATTGCTTGGAACAGTCCAAAACCACTAGATGATACGTCTTTTTAAACTGCACCGAATCGATACACAAGTCCCCAACATCGTACAAAGCGCGTCTAAACTCTTGAGCCACTCTATACAGGATCAAGTATTCTCCAGTAGCGTTATTTACGTTCAAGTCCAAGAACGGGTAACGTTCAGAATTTAAAGTTACGTGAGCGTGTTGAAGACTGCAGAGATCGAATACGGCTGGATTTTTAGTTTGCGCATCTTTTCTATTAGTCTGAAGAGGTAGAATAACCCACCTCGGTTTTTCAACGGCTGAAGTAGTAAGCACGCGCCATGTGAAACTAGTGCTCTGAGGAAGTTCGCAACTATCGTAATGCCAGTGCCTAAAACCCAAGTCCACGTTCATCCCACCTTCTATGTAACTAAAACGCCTGAGTTTTTGTTCGTCGGATGTGGTTACGTGCGGTACGTGCCACGAAACGCTACTCAATTCGACTTTCCCAACGGCTGTTGCGGCTGCCCTGAATACAGCGTCGTCATTGCTCGCCCTAGACAACGTTAGGACATGCTTGGCACCGTACAGCACCTTGTCATAATTTTCGAAAAATCCCATGCAGTGTTTTAAGGGAATGGCGAATAAGAAGCTTCCTTTAGGAGTCGTTTCCTTCACGATGATGGAATGCCGTAATTTGAATCCAATGTTATCGTTTAAACTGGCCGCGGAAGATTCTGCCGCATCTAACGCCCAGCAGTTCCCCAGCAATGACACTTAATCGGTCGAACCGTACGTAAGGAGACCTTTCATGAGAGTCCCATAACCGGGGTAATTTAACTCGTCCACTAGTTTATCCTCCAAGTGATATTTAATGCTGGAAAACAGGTACATGGAACCATTATTGATGAGAGACACTACGTCCGCATCGGTAAAACTAGAACCGTCGGCATTCAGTAACCTGCCTTTAATCAGAAGATAACTATTCGCGACGTGTAGGAACAAATCCTGGTTTTCGATTACGATTCTAATTTCCGAATTGACGTTGTTTAGATTGGTTCCTACTATCGGATTATATTCGTGAAATGCGTAGTTCTCCACGGAAGAATCTTGTTGTAAAGATTCGTTTATATCGAGGTAATGTTCCATTAAACTCATCTTCTCGCTCTTGTTATAAATTTGATGAATGCTGCGTTTTTTGCCCTTAATTGATTATTATCTACGACGAATCCTTTTCCAATTATTCTTTTTTTTTCTTTAGAACACTAACATTCTTTTTTTTTAAATATATAAAATTATTTTTTAGACCTCAGATGAAGTCCTCAGATGAGGTAAGGGATTCCCCGTTTAAATTTATCATTTCGTTATCTTGAGAAGTTAACCAAATATGGATATTACGAATCTTGTCGGTAGTTACGGGAAGGTAAATTAAATTTTGAGGGGAAATTATCATCTTATAACCCGGTGGCACTCCCGGATAAAAAGCGTATATGCAAAGTTGAGTGTCGTCATTCACGTAGGAAGACCCGATTATGTTGGTATGAACGAAAATTGTATTGAGCCCCATTATATCTACGGATTTTTGGCCTTGCTGAGTTTTAGTATAAGTTCCCCGAAGGAACCCTAGAAAAATTCCTAAATTATTATCTCCCAGAAACGAAACGCCATAGAGCGGATTATTTATAACCAAATTTGTTTTTAAAGTATTATGGTTCGGTTCTAAAATAATGGCATTTTTTTCGTGACCACTTCCTTCTAAAGTAGACTGTATAAAATTATTCAAGTCCGAAATTTCGTAAGCGCCGGGAACGACTCGCACCTCGATCCAATTCGCTCCACCATCGATGGTGTACAAAAATTCGTTATTGTCAGCATGCACGTTGAAAATACTGTAGTACGTATCCAAGGAGACGAGCGCCATTTCATACTCTTTATTAGGGTCTAGGTATATGGGCGTTTTTAAATTGCAGCTCAGTTCGCCACCTATTCCCGTTAAAATTATTGAATTCGAATCCATGCCTTTTCTTTTTTTTGTTATTTATTTTTAATAATGAAAAAAGGTACTGAAAGACACTTTCCCACCATCCTCCAGATCGATGAAAACGAAGAAAAGTACCCACCATCCCCCACTTCAACGAAAACGAAAAAAAAAGGAAGCAAAAGGCACTTTTCCACCATCCTTCAGTTGGTGAAAAACCGAAGTGTTCCAACCCCCCTTCATCACGTGACCAGAAGTGACGTCATTACCCCCATTTTGATCACGTGATCAAAAGTGACGTCATAGAAGATAGCAAACGCACTTTCCCACCCTCCTCCAGACTGATAAAAAAATGAATAAAAGGCACCTTCCTCCAGATTGACAAAAACCGGAAGTGACGTCCCCACTTTTCAGCATAAGACCGGAAGCGCATCATTACCCCCACTTTGATCACGTAACCGGAATTGACATCACAGGAGGAAGTAAAAAATTCTTTCCCACCCTCCTCCAGATCGATGAAAACCGGAAAACAGATAGTAAAAACCATTTTTCCACCCTCCTCCAGATTGACGAAAAATGGAAGAGACGCCATTACCCCCACTTTTCATCAGGTGACCGGAAGTGCATTATAACCCCCACTTTTATTAGGGGACCGGAAGTGGGGGGTATACTATATGTAACCGAATATCGTATTTTACCACTACTAACACTCTTGTTTTTTTACATTTCCCCCTTTTATTTTACCACTGGCAAATTTTCACATTTTTCACATCGGTAGTATCCCTATAATCAGCACTCGCTAAATGCCAAGCAGGCTTCTAAATAGAACAATTCTTTTCACTAAAACAGCCTGGCGTAGCAGCAACCATAGGCTACTATTAGTTTCGCACACTGTAATTATGATGACGTATCGACATATCTGGTATGGCCAATTAAGCCTGCATTAACAACCATTATCATAATAAAACAAGTAATTTTATTATGAGGTAAGTTACTTTTAACTTTTTAAGGTAATAAAAGTTTTAAAAATTGACCATTCAAAACAAATAAATTAGTCCTGTTGACACTTAAAATCTTGAGTTTTTTTTTATGAAAGGTAAGTTTCTTAACGTTTTTCAGTTTTCAGAGATGAGCGTAATGGTGTAAAAATACTTCCAGTGGTACTGAACCAGCAAGCATGTGCACGTTATGCCTAAAAAAGAGCCTTCCGCTATAATGTACTGTTACGGTTACCAAGCGTAGCTACGTAATATGAAAGCAAATGTCCGAAAAAGCATAAAAAAAGTAGTAAATCTGCACGAATCACCTGCTGATTTAGTTAATATATTGCCTTGGAGCAGCAGGAACCATGCAAAGATCATAATCATCGACTGGAATCTGCCGAAATGAAGCTCGCATTCAAGGTCCAGTGGTCACAGGATCGCGTGCCAAGACTAGATGCAATCTGCGCTGCTCGGCTCAGTTAAATAGACGCAATCTGCGCTGCTCGGCTTGGTTAAATAGACGTAATTGCTCGGTTTCCAGAGAATGCTGATCATGCTCCGCTCAGCGAGAATCGGCTCGGCAGCTCGGTATCAGTACAGTCTTACTAACAATGGTCACAACAATATTTTCATACTTACGCGCCCTCCTACGCCTTGCCCGTTACACCCCCAGGCTCCAAACCATAAAAGGTACACAGTTCGAATTGTACTGCAGCCATTCATCCAATTTCATAGCTGGAAGCCTTCCCGCTATCTCTGTGTCGGTGAATAATCACCCTATGGAAATGAACATAGGGATGAGCGGACTAGCTAGCTAGAGTAACACATTTTCAAGGTTATTGAGGGTCAGATTTTGCATTTAAAGCAGCTTAGCTGGCATTCGTACACGAGTTAATTTTTGTCAGGTGGGTCATTGCTCTCGATTTCACAACAATTTAAGCTTTTGTACCGCATTATTATTTTTGCTTAAGGAGCTGATATGTGCTCAACTATGCTTCAGGAAAAGGAAAATTTGCGAATAACATCCTTTATTGGTTATCTCGAATAACTGATCTTGGTTGAAATTATCGAATAACTTAAATTGGTTATCTCGGGAGGAGGAAGGAGGACAATATTGTTTTTACTCAATTAAATTGCGCTGCATCAGCTGCAAAGTATTAGTGATGCCAGAGCCGACTACCATGAACCCACACATATTTTGTGTTTGTGACCTGTTGCATTTGCAGCAAACCATTATTATTATTATTATTTAAAGAAACCTTTAAAGAAACATTTAAACAAGAGTGGATGAATAAGGAGCTGTTAGAGCTAATTATAATAAAAATAAATTATGGACTAAATTGAAAAAATAAATAAATAAATCTGTTATACTATGAACTTAAGGAAAAGTATGAAAAATTAAAAAGGGAAACCAGAACCAGAATTGAACGTACAAAACAGGAGCACTACAACACATTTTTTCATAAAAATTAATTTGATAGCAAGAAGGTCTGGATGAAAATAAATAAATTAACTGGAAAAAATAAAAAATAAAAGAAAATATTGACCAAAATTTAAAAGATACATTCTCTGATAAAAAAATTGCAGATACATGCCATAATTTTTCTACCAACTTCATCTCTCAAATTGCTAACTTGAAAAAACAAACTAAGAAGATATATAAACCAAAAATACAGAAAATTATAAGACAGTTTTTGGAGCCAACAGAATACGAAATTAAGAAGATTCTAAATAATATTAACATAAAAAAAAATCTAACAGTCACGATGGATTCTTAATTGAATATTTTATGCAAACTGAGAAAAATACAGCTAAATTTATGAAAAAAATTATTACAGAAATCATTAACAAAGAAGTCTGGCCTGAAGAATTTAAAAGCAAGTAATAAGTCCGATTTACAAGAAAGGTGATAAGAAAAATTACAATAACTACAGACCAATTGCATTGTTACCAGTACTTAATAAAATTGCTGAAAAATATTTCACTAATAAAATCGAAGTTTCTAAATCACTTTAGGCTGATAAATAAATACCAATTTGGATATCAAAAAGAAAAAAGTACGATTGATGCATTACATTTTATTAACAACAATGTCACAAGAGCACTAAATGAAGGAAAACACATGGGAGCCATTCTTATCACCTCTCAAAAGCATTTGATACTTTAGACAAAAATATTTTACAAACCAAATTAGTTAATTGTGAAATACGTGGAAAAACGTTAAATATTTTTATAAACTGCCTAATAGGAAATGTTGTGTAAAAATTGGAGACAATATGGATAAATGGAAAGATGTCGAATTCGGGGTTCCACAGGGCTCTATACTAAGTCCACTACTCTTTTTAATTTATGTTAATGATATACAGGATATTAACTGGACTACTTACATTATTTGCTGATGATGTTATGATGCTCTCCATCAATGTGAATTTCGAAACAATGATAACAAATTTACAACAGGATTTCAACTTATTAAATGATTAATTTAATTTGAATGACTTATACATTAATACTGAAAAAACGTATCTTCTACCAATCAAAACTTCTCATATGAAATCTGAAAATGCAAGTATTATCCAACATAATTTAAACTGTCAAAAAACAAACAATTGTAAATGTAAGGAACTTTGCATCATGCAAGAAACTAAATATCTCGGATTATTGGTTGGTTCCAATTGGAAATTTTATAATCATATCGAAAATTTAATAAATAAGATACAAAGAAAGAATTCCAATTTTATATCGCATTAGAAATTTGTTGAAAAATATAAATAAAAGACAATTGTATGAAGCCCTGATATTATCAAACGTAAGATACGCCATTACCATTTATGTGACAACATCAAAAGGACTGATTGGACCACTACAAAAAATACTTAATAAAGCAGCAAAAGTCTTATTTTATAACCCTAATAATCTAAAACGAACATGTGACTTGCTAAAACAAAACAAAATCATGACACTTTCTAACATATTTCAATACACGATACTCGTCCATAATTATTTTAAAAGTGAGTTGAAAAATCCAATTGACAGACCAATAAGAAACAATCAGTACTGGCTAAAGGTTCCAAAATACATAAACTCATACGGGAAGAGTGGACTAAATTTCTTAGTGCCTAGTATTTTTAACAACTTACCAAATAATTTAAGATGCTTAACTGCAAATAAATTAAAACATGAAATTAAAAAATATGTAATGGAATACAATTTTAGACTTGGAATTTTAGATACTTAGAAGCAACTAATCATTTACTATAAATTTATTAAAATTTTTACGTATAAATAACAAGCAAGTAATGTGGATGCTATGTATTTATATATTTTTTTAATGTTAAGACACTGATGTAAATAATTGTAACATTGCAACACTTGTATTTGTGCACGTACAAATTCCATGAATTTCGTGCAAAGTGAAAAATAAAAAAAAATTTAAATTATTATTATTATTATTATTATTACGCAAGGAACTAACTCATACCCAAAGTTGCTCGAGTTACTACAAAAAAGAACAGAGCCAGCTAATGTCTTAACGCAAACAATATTCATCAAACCTTGCTGTTTTGAAATGTTACAAATACTGACACAGAAATACCTCGACGCTTTTTTTGTTGTTGTCAATATAGGTTTTTGTTGTTACTATTTAATTAATTTATATTTATTTTAATATAGGATAATTCATTGGTTTTCTTGTTTCAGTTTTTAAAAGAATTTTTACTTTGTACAAAGTAATGCAGTAATTCATTTTTAGGGCACATTCTTCATTGGCTACTCATTACTTCACCTACTGAAGCTCCCTTATTTATCGAAATAGCTGCAGAACACCAAGTGACAATGCCATGCCATTAATCTAACACTAACTCTACCGAATCTGTGGCAACGGCTGGAAATCAAAAATAACCTGACCAGCCACTACAGTAAACACTTAGCCAAGCGCTGAACGAATTAGTATGACTAACTCAAGGATTTGTTAACATAGTTAACCAACCATTTCGCGAGGCTTACACAAGACACTAACTCGTACCCACAGCTGCTCATGTTTCACCAGAAATAAGTAGGGAACCGGCTGATGGCTTTACGCAAACACTAATGCTCGATCTTGCTGTTTGAAATGATACAAATGCAGACGTAGAAATATTCTCTTGTCCTGGATTTGTCAGTTTATAGACTCGATGAATAACTCCAAATTTAAACAGGGCAATAAAATAATAATGCGCAAAGCTGCACATGTATCCTGATTGTTACTGAGAACAACAAGTTATTGATTCGTTCCTCATTAATCTATTGCCGCCAGACCATTGATGATGAAATTGCTCAACTGTCATGACGTCGTGTATTGAGGCATTATTGAATGATTGTAGCAAATGGTCCTTTTTAGCTAATTTGGGTCATTTGGAACCCAGCACAAAATTACGAATACGCCTAAACAACGTACAGATTAATTTGCTTTCATTCGACACACTTTTAATACTTGTCGCCGTCTCCTTCCACAGGAGAAGATGATCATCCCCAAGCACTCAACCAACCAACCATCCAACCAAGCATAAAATTAATCTTTATAATGATAAAAGAAAACCACATTGCTCGCTTCGCTCGAGCAGGTTACTTATGCATACTGAATGGCTGATATTTCATGCCCAAAAAAAATGCACCTCTTTAAATTAGGTTTAGATGAGTCCGTATTTTGCAAACTCGTATGCTTCTGACAGATATTTCCACACTAAAAACGATCAGTTACATATGTGAAGCAGTCGTTTTTCGTAAGGTTTCAGTTCATAAACAAACTATAATTTGTGCAGACTCTTTCATTTCTCTCTTTTTATCTTTTGAACCTCATTTGCCACATTTACTAAGAATTCACCATCACGATGTTAAAATACGTTTCAGTGTTGTTTTTTCTTGTTTCGCTTACTTTAAGAATATTTACTGTAATGCACGTCTTGGTGTGTACGATTTAGCGTTTTTGTGCTTTCATACAGTAAATTCCCATTCTTCCACTGGTTTCAATCTCCTCGCTTCTCAACCCCCATCCACCCTTTCCCCTTGCCATAATAATGTCCTTGAATGAACGCCAAGTGCTCCGTTGACGTCGTCTCGCTTCACTCGAGAAGGTTACTTATCAGTGTTCACACACTAACTGAATGATATTTTTAGAGCCGACAAAAAAAAAAAACATTACCTGTTTTATAAAATAGCAGTTCCCCCATTTGAGCTCTTATTCCCCTAGAAGAAAGTTGTCTTCCCTGCCGTGCTCGTAATACTGCGCATGTGCAGAAGTGGTTCCGTCTATAAATACGGAGCGCAGTAGCATACCAACATCTTTTCTCCTAGGGCAACCACCGCACGTGGTTGTCCTTGAGTCTTCCCCGCTCCGCTTCAAGATCCACTGTCAATCCTTCACTCCGCACAAAAACTATGGACTCACCCGTGATCCTCGTGGTTGCAGACTCTTCTAGACCCTCTCCTCATTCCACTACTGCTCCATCGTCCAACTCCTGTGATTTATCCTCCGTTGCACATCCAGGACCTTCAAGCGGCGATGTCGTCCTCAATCCCGCTGTGCCAGAATCTGCTTTATTCAGCGATCCCTATCCACCGGCTTCGTCTGTCTCAATCGGCACCTGTGCGCCGCTGTGGCCTGACTCCTGTTCCACACATCAGCGTGATTCGCCCTCTTCGAGAACCGCCTTATCTTGCCTTTCCGCACCTCCTTTTACACTTTCCACAGGAAGGACGAAGGGGGGGGGGCTTCCGACCTCGAGGCCTTGCCAAGGCTACTTATCCGCTCCTACCTTCTCCAATCACCACTATCCCTCTCGGAGCACCTGCACCTACCTCGCCGACATTCAGTCGACCACTCCGCCTGCCCGTGCCTTTTCCCACTTTCTCACGGACCTTCTGTATTCCCAGTGACAGTCCGGTGGGATGTGGGATGTTGGTTTCCGGGGCCTTCAGGCCCACCACGGCCCGTTGCTGTCTGCTCCTCATGTCTATCGTCTCCAGGTAGATCAACTTCTCTCCCCTGCTCAGAAGACCCTAACCAGGATTTTGATATAACCTACACTTATTTATCTCCGCTCTGCGCTCCAGGGTTTTTCTCCTTGTCTCCACGATACCCTTCGCTCATCTTCCACTCACAACCAGTATCCATTCCAGCGATCAATCAAATGTCTAACGCCTCGTCTAGTTTCAATGATCCGTCCATCTACGCCTCTATCGTCCTACCCGCCACTGTCCTCGTGCACCGATGTTATCACGCCACCATCATCCCATTCCTGCTAGTTCTAGCTCCTTGGTCCTTCTTGCGGCCCTCAAAAAAAATAATAATAATGAATGAAATAACCAGTAATGACAAAAGTTTCCATTCAAGAGGATTGAAGCAACAATCCTACCACCAGCTACACTACCAAACCAGAGTCAGCACCCTGCTACACTTTACAACCTTTCTACAGTACCGCTCCTGTTTGCGTCGTTACGTCCATACTCCCAGCACACAGCAAACTTTGTTAACCTTCACGCCTCTTCCTTTGCATTGATTCCCGTGCTTATCAACGTTCGTCGATCCTTTTAAAGGACTGGCACTGCAACGTTGTCTCTTCATTTGCAGGCCTCCACTTTTATAAACTACGTCATTAGGCTATAACACTCCGTTTCTCAGCCACTCTGATTTCCTCTCTGCCTCTCAGGTTCGTCCGAACCGTAACCAGTTTTTTTTCCTTCTTTCCACACTTATCCGCCGTCACGCTTATCCTCTGTCAAATTGAAGGACCAATGACCTACACCAAGAAAAAGGGGAGGGGAGGAACACCCCCATATTCTTTCAAAGAAAAAGGGCATACACCGCAGTTTCATATACTCACACTTACTACACTGCTTGCTACACTCAATTCAAGCGTCCTCCATTCCAACGGATGACTATTTTTCCTCTTCACATTTTCCGACAGTCCATCGACATCTTTGATCCGCCATTTCTTCTCTACCCTCCACTATCTGTTTCCGATAGGTTTTTCATCTGCATCATAAAGGCAGCGTTCAATTTACTAGACCAACCCCAAGAGTCTCCCCCTGCCTCTTCCTCGCGTGTCGATTCCCGCACTTTGTGCATCCCGTTGTGTGTTTATCACGTTTCTCATCATGTCCTACACTTCGTTTTCTGAAGATCCTGTGTCTTCTAAGCTTGTTCCAAACGTTCCAGCAACCAAACCTTGTAGCTGTATCGGTCTTAAAGGCAAGACAACGAAATTCGATCCTCACCATTGCTGCCAGTACCACTGGGAGTGTGATGGAGTTTCCAAGCATTGTCCTATATGCGTCGACATCTCTGCCTCCAGATGGCAAGTGATTCGGAAGAAGCAGTTAATATCCTGCCAGCACGCTGCTCGGTGGGAACACAAAAAGGCTGTTGAAAAATTAGCCTTGGTTCCCTTCGCCCCAAAGGACGGCTAGTCTTTAACATAGAAGTAAGCAGAGTTGGCTTTGTGGTGTTTCCATGATCCGGTGATGCGGATCAAGATCATTCGGTTATAGTAGGAAGTGGATCGGAGGTAGCAGGAACGTGATGTTCTCGTAGTTTGGCCGGTGAACGGGAAGATGGAGAAGATGACTGGAGTTGTTGCCTGCCACACAACAATTCCAGTCATCTACTCCATCTTCCCTTCAACCGGCCAAACTACGAGAACATCATGTTCCTGCTACCTCCAATCCGCTTCCTACTATAACCGAACGATCTTGATCCGCATCACTGGATCACGGAAACACCACAAAGCCAACTCTACTTACTTCTATGTTAAAGACTGTCAAGAAGACTACAAAACAACCATCCTCTTTCTGGTTCTCTGACTAAGCTACAGCGACGCCCCACTACCTCATCCTCCGACCCACTCCTTGCTGTGCTCGGACCATCGCGATCCTCCACATACGCTCTGCCTGTGCACCGGTTTGCTCTGCCAGCTTCGACCAAAGCACGTATCAAGGTGGCATGTGCTCTATTCGCTCCGCCTCGATTCACAACGAAACCTCGACCTGTGTATCATGTTCACCATCCAACTCTTTCCTCCGGAACTGCCATTTTCTCTTGAACTGCTCCTGCTTTACTTCTGCAAGGTTCTCAGCTTCCTCGGCTTACCGGTAAGGCAATTTCGGCAGTTACGACGCCACCCTCCGTTCCTCCACCTTTCCCTTCAGCTTCCGTCTTGAGAGCAGCTCTAACACAAGGCCTGAATCTGTCAGTTAAGGATTTGGAGAAAGTGGATTTTAACATCAAATTCGTTTTGGCCATTACCGAAGACTTTTCTGAGAAACTTTACTCCTTGCGCATCGCCAACGCGGAACTCCCTGACCTTCGAGAAACTGCCGCCTCCATCCAGGCCATCCGAGAGGTTAACAACCAACATTTTGTAACCAACAAAGCCCTTTCGAATGAACTTGAGCACCTCAATCGTCGCCATCGGTCGCTTTGCATCAACTACGCTCTACTTAAAGCCAAACTCTTGTACGTGTCTCCTATTCCATCCTCTCCACCTTAGCGAGCACACTATTGTGCACGCTCAAACACACGACGGCTGTAGAATGCACCAGATCTACGACGATCCCAACTTCTCAACCATCCACCAACCATTCGTCATCTGTCCCGGACTTACATCGCGACGCTCCTTTGCCACGACCATCCCCGCTTTTCGATCCGTCAGCTACGGCCCGTCAATCTCTGACTCCTAAAAGCACTTCACCGAAGACTTCTCTTCCTCTCCTCACCAATTGGTCCCAAGCTGCTTCCTACTCCGACTTCCAGAACCTTTCACCCTACTCCGTATGGCAATTCAACAACACCTCCTCTCCTCCTTCATACCCGTCTTTCATGGTGTAGTTCCGCATTCCAACGTCTCTACTCAAAAGCTACCCTACTCCCCATGCCGCAGCAAGGCCAAAGGTGTTGCCCTGGAATTTCGTGTTTTGCCATAAGAAAACCTCTCCTCTTCACCGTTCCAATACATTTTGCACTGCGAGGGGCCTACTCCGGAGCTCGCCTGTCACAACAACTGAGCCTTGGACTAAGTACCTCGCGATCCTCTGCTCCTACTCCGCTTCCATGCTTCGCACCCCGTACGCCTGCTTCAATCCTTCTTCAATTGACAATAATTAATACTTCTAACCGCTCATCTGGTCACGTCTTTCCACAATTCAAAACTTTGTCCCTATATCACCGCATTTCAAACCATTCTTTTGTGTGTGCTTCGTCCTTCTTCGACTTATTCAGACACTCCTCTCACTGTAAATCATGCTCCGCACTTATGACTATCCGCAGTCAACAACACACGATTCGTTAAAACCTTCAAGATATAGGACCAACTCCGCTTCCAGGACTAGCCGTTGTTGGATTCACTGCTGTTCACTTCCCATCCAAGGTAAGCGAATTTTCACCTCTCAATTGTTAGTTCGCTACCTTGTAACCCCTAGGTGTAAAGCTCCTTAGTTAACTCGCCTACTACTGTTCTCTCATTCGTCGGCCACTCCTCATCCTACTCCTCCGGTGGCTGGGATAGAGTACTAAGGTTGTCTTCAGAGGGACTTGGTCCTTTGGGGTCGCCAGCTCGTAAGGCGGGAGACTCGAACCTAGCCCTCCTCCTAGGTGACGAAGTTTGGTGTATTATAAAATGTGTAATGGAAATTTTCTTCGGCTACAAAAAGACTACAATTTCAGGGCCTGTACCTGGTTAATTTTAGTTTTTATTGCCGTATACGAAAATATACATTACCTACATCCCGCCCAGCCTCCCCTCTATGGAACTAGGTCCCAGAGGATTGAGGAGAAGATGATGGTATGCTACTGCGCTCCGTATTTATAGATGGAACCACTTCCGAACATGTGCAATATTACGAGCCCAGCAGGAAAACAACTTTCTTCTAGGGGAATAAAAGCCCAAATGGGGGAAACTGCTATTTAAAAAATAGGTAATGTATATTTTCGTATTCGGCAATAAAAACTAAAATTAACCACGTGCAGGCCCTAGAATTTTAGTCTTTTCACGCAAAAAAAACCTGCACCTGTTTAAACAAGGTTTACATGACTCCGATTTTGTCACAATTCGTGTACAAGTGTCATCGCAGACTTGTAATATTATTGGTGTGTTTGCTATGTGCTAGTGTGTGCACCTTCCGTGCAGCTAATTGATCGATTACTAACTTTGGTACTTATGCATGCTTCCTGTGATTGGATAGGTGATAGTACACCTTGGACTGGTCAAATTGAAAAAGTTTTTGGTTGTATTCGAGTGGAAGTACAAATTGGTGATAGGTATGAACAGGTTCTAGCTTTAATTTCAAAAAGTGAACAACTGCCTTTAATGGACAAGGATTGGTAGGCCTTTCTTTGATTATGATTTTAAACGGTTTTATGCCTTGATTTTAAGAAATATCAAAGAACTTCAACAAGAAGAATCCATGGTAGTTAATAGAACAACTATTACCCTGGAAATTTTGACACCAAAATATCCTGTATTATTTAAACGAGGGTTCGATTGTTTCAAAGATTTTAAGGCTAAAATACAGCTCAAGCCTGATGCGGTACCTGTATATTGCAAAGTAAGACTTGTCCCACTCGCTCTGAAAGAAAAAGTCAATGCTGAAAGCAAACTCTTGGTAGCAATGGAAGTTTTGGAGCCAGTAAGCACTAGTAATTGATTAGCGCCCATTAGCGTCGTGCATAAGGCTAATGGGGAAATTAGGATTGTGGGCAATTACAAAACAACTGTAAATTCCCTACTAGAAATAGACCATTATTCAGTCCCCACTGGTGCCAAATTGTTTGGTAAGCTCTCCACAAGTGATACATTCAATCTGACTGACCTCAAGGACGCATTCCTTCAGATCGAGTTAGACCCAGAATCACAGGAAGCCTAGTCAATGTGCCTTTGGGTTTGTTCACATTTTTGCGTTGCCCATATGGCTTGGCTAGTAGTCCAGTTATCTTCCAACGTTTAATGGTTAGTTTAACAGCTGGTATTCAAAATTGTGAGCCATTTTACAACCATATCCTGGTTAGCGGTAAGGGTGTTGAACATTACAATAGACTTAACCAGCTGTTGTCAGCCTAACAGAATTCTGGGGTCCGGCTCGGTTTGGGGAAATGCAAAATTGCTGTCTAAACTGAAATACCTTGCACATAAAATCGATTCAGAGGATCTAACAAACTTACCGTAAGTGATTGAAGCAGTGACTGATGCACCTAACCCAAGAAATATAGCCGAATTACAGAGTTTCTTAGGTTTCATTAACCAGTATACCAAGTATTTGCCAACTTTTGCGCACGAATTAGTTCCAATGAGAAAATAGTTAAGTCCAAGCAAAAATGGATCAGGTGTCCCGAATGAGATGCTGTCATGTCTAAGGTTAAGCAATTGTTTAAAACATCAAACGTTTTCGTTCACTATAACCGTAAGTACAATCTGTCGACGCATCCCCGTTTGGTCTGGGAGGGGGGATGCCTTTTGCATACCCTCCCAAATGGTCAGGACAAACCAATTTCATATGCTTCTAGGAAGCTTTTGTAAGAACTAGCATATTCCCAATTCGACAGGGAAGCCCTTGGAGTTAAAGAAGTTTCATCAATACCTTTACTCAAACCATTTCACTTTACAAAATTTTATTGGCTTTTGGTCCAAAAAATGGCATCTCGCAATTGGCTGCGAGTCGCGTCCAGCATTACACTATGCAGCTTAATGTCTACTCCTATCAGTTGCAGCAGGTGCTTGGCAAATACAATTTAACTCCAGATATGCTGTCCAGATTACCATTGAATGCTAAGGCTGAGGACTTAGAAGAAATTCCTTGCAAAGTGCTATATTTACAATCTGCCGAGTCCTTGCCAATATTAAATGATACTCTGGTTAAAACTTTTATTAAAGGTCTTACGTCAGGGAGCTGAAGTATGTGACGCACAGTTGGCCAGAAAAAGTTGAAAAGCCCTATTTCATACGAAAAAACAAAATTTCTGTGGAATGTAACACCTTGTTTTGGGGTGTATGAGTTATCATGCCAATAAATTTACGTGCTTGAATACTCCAGGACCTACACGCTGGTCACCTGGCGATTGTGAAAATAAAATCTTTGGAAAATGCAGGTGGCCTGGCATAGATGCAGATTTGGAATCAAAAATTAAAAGTTTCACTCCGTGCCAAGAGTAAAAAGGTGAAAAACCTGCCGGTCCAAAGCATTCGTGGGAATGCCCGAATAAACCTCGTGATAGAGTCCATTCTGACTTTGGCATGGTTGAATGGTTAACATTTATCGTAATTGTGGATGCTCATGTTAATTCCCGGTTGGGCTCTTCATGGAAAAAACATCTGAAAAAGTAATTGAAATTTTCGAGCAGTATATGGCTGATTACGGCCAAATGTTGTCCCCTGTGATCGACTATGGGCCACAGTGGACCTCTTCCGATTTTCATACGTTTGTTAAATCCAAGGGATTTAGAACCATTTAACAGGGGGCTTCTTATGATCCAAAACAAAATGGATTCGGAGAGGTGCACGCAAAGAAGATAAAAATATAAAACAGTGGTTAAATGACTTTCAAATTATTCACACAGTCACAGGTGAGACAGCATCAAAATTATTTTTCGGCCGTGAAATTAAAACTTGTCTTGATTTGTTGAAACCAAATTTACAACAAAAAATTCAAATTAAACAAGAGAAAGCTGACCCAAGTTCAGCACATAATAAACGCGAAGAACTGATTTTTCCCCCAAAATGGACGTGTGACTACACCGTTGCTAAATGTTTGTGGCAAGAAGCAGTAATTTACAAATATCTTCATCATAACAAGTATCAAGTACTCACGTCAAGTGGTGTTACATTACACCGCGATATTAGCCAAATACGCGCACGCTTGCCTAAAGAAGAATTAAACGATGATGGTTCTGTAGCGAAAAACACATAGTTTCCAGAGAATGCCGATTTTTCAAAAGACACTACAAATTCTGCTCAAATTCCCAACGTTTCACCAATGCAAATGGGCAGGAAAGAACGACGACGTTCAATAGCCTTCCGGGCGTCCAAGCATGGTACGAGTTTTAAAAAGTCTTTAATAAGGGTATCGTATCATCGATTGTGGTAAGTACGTCACGAATTCATCATGATTCCTCTCAAAATCGCATGTCACCTGAGCAATTGGTTGAAAGCGAACAAACTCCTGCTGTAAGAAATTCAGCTCAGAAAAAAATGTTCAAATTCTGTTGCAACACGCTGATTTACAAAGTGAAAGAGAAATTCCAGTGCTTAATGAATCATTTTCCCGGTTGTAAATCCAATGGTCAAAAACAACAAGGGCCATTGGTCCCGAATGTTACCATTACAGATTCTGATTCAGTCCCTACTCTTTCCGAACACACAGTTGCAGGAAGTTCTAAAACCAATACAAAACGAAAAATATGTTCTGAAATTTTGCTTGTAAAACGCCGTGACAAGCAAAAAAGAGTTAAACCAATTAACTCTGATTGACTTCTGTTGATTTTTGAATAAAAAAATCTAATGTTGTATATTCTTCTTCGCTGCAGATAGTTAGCTGAACCAGTTTGCAATTTCACCCCCAACTCAACAAAAATTAACCTGAGGTGTACGGTGAAGGGAACAGGTTGCAATATTTTTGTTTGTGCTTGATCATTTATGTGCTTACTTTAGATTAATTTAAGAATTTAAATCAAATTTAATGTTGAGTACAATTTTACGCGTGTGCGAGAAGCATCCAATTTTATGTTTCTATCTTGTTGTTCGTGAGCGCGTATATAGCCTTCGGTTTTAATCTGTTCAGAGTAGCTGAAACATGTAGTGTTTGCGTTGATCGTAATCTGGTAAATACAGTTTTTTGGGAGAAAGCAAAAACACTAAATTGTTGTATATTGTAATAATGTAAATGTGTTTGGTATTTTGGTTAATGATTGTGTTTTTCTTTCTATTTTTCTCGTTTGTAAAAATTGTCTTTTGGGGAGTCAAAAAGCCGAAAGACATAATGGACTAAAAAAAAACAATAGTGGACTGACATCTGGCATAAAAAAAATTTTTTGGCATGGTTGATTCCAGAAACCCCCTTTCTCAAGCCAAAATTGATGTTTTCGGCAAACACAAAATCTAAATTGAAGATTACAAGGAATTTATTCAGCTGACGACTGGGAAAATTTATATTCAATGTGTGAGGTTGAATAAAACTTTGTGTTGTTACATTTTAAATTTTAAATTGAGCAAATTGCATAATAAACTTGATATCTGTTGTGGTATTGACCGTCATTAGGATTAAATTTTGAAATTTTGTAAAGTGAATATCATATTGATTTTGATGCGATAATTATTAAATTTTTGGAAGACCATTTATAATAATTGTATAAGATAGTAAATGTACTCAATAAGATAGTAACAGTCTCAATACTGTTGACCATCTATTTTATAGTTGGTCGAGAATTGTAAATTGAATTTGGAATTTGTATAGCAAAAAGCTATGATATGATTAATGGATATTTTTTAAGTGAAATCTATTAATGGTGGATAGTTGGTGTGTTTGCTATTTGCTAGTGTGTGCACCTTCCATGCATTTAATTGATCGATTACTAACTATGGTATTTATGCATGCTTCCTGTGATGGGCTAGGTGATAGTACACCTTACAGTTACCTTTGTAACATGAGCCTATCAGCATCTGTACCATGTGACTTGTAGAGCTGTAAAGACCATGTCTGCCACTAATAAATTACTTGTTACCCACTGCCAACACGAGTCCCATTTCTCCTCTCTAGTTTAGAGTTGGACAGTTTAGCCTAGTGCAGGCAAAGTAATACGTAAGATCAAATACATATCAGTAATGTTGTTACTGTATGTGTCTGTTGGATTTACATTCTAGGATATTTCTTGTTGAGACTCGCTGACGGACGTTCCATACCAAATATAGATCAAGCAAATGATCAGGGTGTGCACCTTTCCTAACACTTTTGTTCATAAGCCTTTAAAATATGACTGTTCTGTATTAATGTCATTTTAGATATGTAAATCTACCTGTTTGGTCTATTGTGCTGGAGCCAATGAATCTATTATCCGATATAGTAAATCGCTCACACTGAATACATTTTTAGTGTACTACTTAGAAAAAGTGCTGTTTCCCAATGTCAAACGCTGGTTTTTCGCTCGCTTCACTCGCTCAATCAGCACAAACCGTTCTTCAGAAAGGTCACTGATTCAATGTAACGTGAGCCAGCTATATTTTTGTCTATATTTGTTTTGAACTTATTTGTTTACTGCACATTTTCACTGTTACTTTGGCCTACTCATTTGTTTCTATTAGCTCTTCTGTCCCAACCACAAATGCTTTAATATGGGCCTTTCTAGCAAGAAAAGCGTTTCTCCCAAAACCGTTCCTCAGTAACGTGGGTAGTAGTAAAGTGAAATATAAGGACAAACATACACCCCCCCCCCCCCCCCCGAAAAAACCCACTTCCCGTGTGGGGGTTTTTGTCGAACTAGAGGAGGGGGGAACTGCCCGATTCCCACGCGCGGGTTTTTGTCGATCTGGAGGAGGGGGAAAGTGATTTTTTTTTCATTTTCGTCGATCTGGCCGAGAGTGGGAAAGTGCATTTTGCTACCTCTTATGACTTTCACAAATAGACCCTCAAAAAAACCTCAGCACACTGGAATTCGTCGATCTGGATGAGGGGGAAAAATGTCCGCTTCTCGCTTCCCGCACGCTGAAATTCATCTATTTGGATAGAAGTGTCCGCTTCCCGTGCGCTGGTATTATCGATCTGGATGAGGGGGAGGCCTACTTCCCGCGCGCGGGATTTCATCAGTTTGGAGGAGGGGTGGCAATGTCCTTTGCCCGTGCGCTGGAATGGTCAAGGTCATCGATGGGGTAGGGCCCTTTTGCTGACTAAATGTGTCCTTTTCCTGCATAAATGTGTCCTTATGCTACCTCCAAGTGTGAAGGTCACGCCGGAAATCACGTGACCCGAAGTGACGTCATCAAGGGGGTCGTGCAAATGCTTAATGAGCGTTCACATTGTGAGAATTGCTTCTCAAAAGTGCGATAGATGAGGTTATGATATATATTACATTGCTTCTTTCCACGCCACCCAGGAGGAAAAGCATATGGCACGTTTTTTAACGTGGTTTCCCCTGTAGGCCTAAATCCACCCAGCTCAGAGATCATCGTATTCTGGTGTCGAGAGCTCGTGTTTTCTCCAGTCTAATTTTTCTTTCGTCCTCCATTTCATTTTTTAGAATTTTTCTTTTATTAGTGGCTTTTCTCTCTAGTCTCTCTAGGGGATACTTCGACGGGTAGTTGCTCATGTCAAAATTGTCTTTGTCAGCGAGCATGTCGAGGTATACGGCCTCCGTTCCGTTGCGATTCGATATAGCCTCCGCAGAGGCTGTCCGTGTCCGTGAAAAGGAGTTTGGCACGGTCTTCATACTTCGGCCGAATGTACTCGTAACGGAATTTGAACTTGAAAAGTTTAGAGAGTTCCAGTATGGTAATTCCGGAGTAGGTCGGAAGATAGCACAGTACGCTACCGACGCGACGGTTGAGTTGCACCAGGTTTTCGTTAAGGATTTTAAAGGATTCAGTGTGCGGTTGGGAGTGGTATTTCAGCGCCGTTTTTTCGTCGGTACACAGCTTCAAAGTCAGGCGATTTTGCTTATTCTTCACTGTTCTTTCAAACACCGAATTATTCATCATTTTGAAGTAGTCTTTGGCGAAAGGAGCGGTCGCTTATTGCCTTTTGCGGTGTTGAATTCAATGTAAGATTTCATCCATCGTCTTTGGTTAAAGGCTCTTAGACTCTTTGGATACGTCGAAGCACTATAGTCCGTGCCAGCGTAGAATTTCAAGTTCCTGTAGTGAAGAGTGTACCTCTTCTTGTGCAGAAGGTTTGGGACGAGTTTAGTGTTGGAGGAGGACTTAATCTTGTGCTTTAAATCTTCCGCCAGATTCAGAGAATAAGGGGAAATCAGCTCGTTTCCAATGTCGATTTTCTCCCCAGCTAGTGGATAATAGTTGTGCACGTCGTATAACTCTTTGGGGTACTGGAGGTCCACTTCCAGTATATACCGCACGTCGGCATCGTCCGGTGTGATGTCTACGTCTAAAGTTCAGTTCTCCTCCCTAGTTAGGTAACTGAACTTGTTGTAGGGGAGATCAGGGCACATGGCCAAACCGTAGATATTGTTCATATCCCCTCCATTATGTATTGGGAGGGTTTGTTAGGAACGTAAAGAGGCAGGTATTTGTTATTGGCTTTTGAATGTCTTTTTCCGGCGAACGAAACTCTACATCTGGTGCCAGAAGATATAAGATTGTGCTTCCCAACGTGCGTGAATAGCTTCAATTCGGGCTCCTGCATCCTAAGGAGACTTGCCCAGCTCAATCCTGGAGTGGACATGTAATAGCATGGGTTCAGCTTGTTGTTTTCAAGGTATAGTTTTCGGAAATCTTAAAAGCAGGAAAGCAGGAAGCGGCTTGTACGGGGTTCTTTTTGACACATTCTTTCCTTTGGGCCAGGAGCATCCATTCTTTTCCGAAACCGGCGACACAGTTCTTACAATCGAACTTGGCCTGGGAGCCCAATCCTCGATGGCGTAGAAAAGCAGCTGCATCAGTAATGGCACAGTAATGGGTGTTTAAGGTTTCCGAATCATCGTCACCATCATCGTACAAATAGAGAAGGTCGATCGGTAGTCCGCCCAAGTTTTTAGAGACACGAAGCAGCTGTATCTCATCTTCATGGCTATAACTGATGATGTTGACGATAGATCGTTTGCTTTTTCTAACTTGTAGATTTCAGCGATTTTAGTAGGGTAGGGCAGTGAGGAAGTATCGAGCATATCCTCAAATTCGTGGTAATCATCCGGGTCGACATTGTCCAACTGCAAAGCCATGGCCAGTACGGAATACAGAAAGCATTTCTGATCATCTAAATTTTGAACGTTACTATCGCTTTCTGGTTGCCAGCGAATGCTTTTGGAAGAGAGATGTACGACAATGCTCGCAGCGGCTTATACCTTGACACTCTGATTAATAAGTTATGGATGCGAGATATAACCCAGCCGCTGCCCCGCTGGGCGAAAGGATTGATGGATTCTTGGATTTTTTCAAAGGCCTCGTCCAGCAGAGTGGGAATGTTGTTGGGATTCAGAATATCTTGACCAGAATACCGCTTGAAGGAATGCTCAATCCCTAGTAAACTCTATACCCAAGCTGATTTGGGCTTTGCAGTTTACCAGCTGGTGTAAACAAACTTCCAGCATCGCTTGTGTCGCCACGCATGTTGATAGGAGGAATTGAAGCAGATCGCCGAAGATGCATTCCCCCACTAAAGGCGTCTCGTACTGTCGGTGGCTCAATCCTTCATCTCGAGATGGGGTGATTGACTCTTGAGAAAGTCGGGTAGCTGTTCATGGAAGTAAGTATTCTCCTGCATCAAATGGGTGATGGTACCGTAGGTGTATCCAAAGCTCGGCTTGCGGTGAAAAAATGGTAGCGCAGATGAAAGTTTTATTTTCCATTTTCTGAAAATAGACAAATATTTATCATTTTTTTAATAATAAGGAAGACAAAAATTGAGGAAGAGAAACAAATATTTAAAAAAAATTATAATGTTTAAAAAGTTTTACACTGGAAAAATACACAGTAAGAATACGCTGGAAAAAAGAGAAGGATATATTTATTTAAGATTGCTAATGTTGTCCGTCCAGCTGTTGTATTTGGAGACATAGCCCTTCCATTTAATGAAGTAAAGCATTTTCCATATTTTCGTTTCTTTTTACATAATACTTGTTCTACTAAAAAGAAATCGGGAACTAGAGTTTTTTGAAGTTACGAATCGTAAAAACCTCTGAGCACCGGTTCACCCGACTCATCTTTTAGAAGATAACTAAATACAGATGCAAACCTATTTACGTTGCCTTTTGGACTTATATGTCAGACTGCCTGAGCGGGGAATCGAACCCAGGACCTTTGGAACCAAAGGCCAAAGTCCTACCGCTGAGCCAGACTGACACGGCCTCTTTTTTATTTTTTTATTTATTTATTTTTTTTTTAAAGGAAACGTCCATAGGCAGCATTTAGCACATGCATATATACATATAAACAAACACTTTCCAATCGCCACTGGAGGGACGCTTATTTGCCCCGTCATCCTCCAAATGAAACGAATGGAACACTTAAACGTGAAATAATGAATAAAGACGGGAAAGCCAAAGGCTCACAAGAGATAACTAAGTACAGATGCAAACCTATTTACGTTGGCTTTTGGACTTATATGTCAGACTGCCTGAGCGGGGAATCGAACCCAGGACCTTTGGAACCAAAGGTCAAGGTCCAACCGCTGAGTCAGACTGACACGGCCTAGCAATCGGACGTGTCAGTCTGGCTCAGCGGTGGGACCTTGGCCTTTGGTTCCAAAGGTCCTGGGTTCGATACCTCGCTCAGGCAGTCTGACATATAAGTCCAAAAGGCAACGTAAATAGGTTTGCATCTGTATTTAGTTATCTCTTGTGAACCTTTGGCTTTCCTGTCTTTTAGAAGATAAGTAACAGGTTAGATTTTTTGCACTTTACGGATCGTGAAAACTTGGTTTGTAAAATTTTGCAAATACCCTTTATCGTAAATTTTCTTAACTTTAGAAATCCGGAATTTGCTGCCCACGGCAAATTTAGTGTTCTTCAACAACCATTTAGTGCTAAATTTGTCTCAACAATGGATCGTGACGTTTGGTTACTTCCCTCGGTATAAGTTTTATCGCGGAATGAACAGTGTTATGTAATTGGAAACTTACTCGTCGATAATGTGCGTCCACTCGCAAGTCCCCTGCCTGGTGAATCTTTTCCACATTTGAGTTTTTGGCGTTCTGTTGCAACGTTCTACCACGCTTGTTTTCTTATCAGAGTAAGTAGAATACATATTGAAGTTATGACGCTTGAGTAGTGCTCTGAAGACTACATTGTAGAACTTGCTACGTAAATCGACTTGTAAATTTTTGGGGGTGTCGCTCCTTCGAGTATTTTCTTGAAAGCTTCGGTAACGTGTATGCCAGATTTTGATTTAAGGGGAATGGCACATGAGAACCTGGACATGACGTTAATGCAGGTTAGTAGGTAATAAAACCCTTTATTTAGATCAGCCTGCCATAGATCGTTCAGGCTCAGTACAATCACTTTTCGTCTCGGAAAATATTTTAGGGTCAGTTGTGAAGTTCTTTTACGAGTTGAGCCGTTTTTTTCTATTTCCAATTCCGAACCTTAGTTTTGTTTTCATGATTTTCTTAACAATCGAAGTGGCTAGCTTTTCCCTCCACCCCAGAGAAGGATCATCTCTCACTCTTTGAGCTTTGGAAATTAGGACTTCATTGGCGGCGTGCCGATCCTTTAAGTCCGAGCTCTCGGAGTAAGCGATATCGTGTTCTTTGCACGCTTCGTCTTGTTTGTTAATTCCCGGATCTACTCGAGTCAATCTTTGTTCCAGTTTGGTTCCCGGGCTGCAGTATATGTAGCCCGGTGAATGCTGTTTGAACGGTAGATTATTTATCAGTTTCTTTATAATTCCTTTCCCATACTTATAAAGGAAGCTGTTTTCGTCCCGCACGCCTTGCAAAATACAACTTGCATCTGTCAGTTATTTTTTTGCGGTGATAATAACGGACGGTTCGGAACCGTTAGAAGCGCGACGTTTACATTTGATGCAGTACTTCATCTTGATATTTTTTGTTTCCATGGGTCTTTGTTTTATATACGACTGTTTTAATCTAAACCTAAATTTTGATAAGCTACCATTTTTTCCCCGAGTCGTTATGATTTGCCTTTGCTGCATTTGTGATAAAATTTCGACCCTCTCGTTTCTATGTTCTTTGTGGCCGCCCATAGCGGACTTATACAAAAGCCTAGGTCTCTTTATCAAGTCATTAGGATCGTCGTAAAATTTGTAATCGACTCTGGTCGAGTAACACGCTCTTTTAACTATCCCCGTCACTTTTTTCTTCGATTTGAAGTCTTTTGATTTGATGGGAGCGATAATAGACTTGTACGTGGTGCTATGATTGGACTTGGGTTTACGAGTAGCTGGGTCGTTGTTGTGATAGATAGCGTTAGTATTTTTTTTAACATGGCCGCATATGTTGCTTTAACTTCCGGCGAGAGGGAAGTTTCTTTCAAATCTTTGAAAACTAGCAAGTTCCAAAGCCCGCGTCTCCCCATGTATTGCTCCCCCTCGACCACTATATCATTCTCAAAAATTTTAACCATTTTATTATCGAAGGTCAGCTCACCTTTTTTAGTGTCAAATTGTAACCCGAATACTGGGTCAGTGTTCTTGGGATATTCGGAAAATTTTATCAAGAAATATTTAGCTGTTTCACCAATAGCCTGACCAGATAACAAACTATCGAAGGACTTTAGAGTGGGGATGATAGGAAGCTCTGGGGGAGTGGACATGCACCAATCTGCTGCCGCAGAATATGTAGGGGTAAGTTTTGGACCGGTGCTCGGAGTTGCGCAATCGGTTTTAGAAAGAATCACAGGACTAATTCGCATTATAGGAGCTTGAGCCGGACTTGAGTATTCGGCGAGGGATCGACAATGTTTACTCACCGGCATCGGAAGGGAACTGGGATATACCCGATGCTTCATAGTCATCCTCGTTAGTTTCTTCCTCTTTGAGAACTTTAATCGATGTAATTTGCGTGTGCTGCGCTAGAGTTTTTACACCACTGACCGATGTTGGTTTTAGAGCGCCAACTGCCGGTTTCAGTGCTTACTACCGGCTTAAAAAAATTCTTGTAGCAATTCTTCTTGTTCTCTGTTGCCCAAACGTTGATTTAAAAACTTTTTAGTGAAATGTCGTTTTGCGATTTAGCGTTTTGTCTCTATTCTTTTGTTTAATAGGTAAAAAAGAACGTTTGTATCTCCCCTCATTTGACGTTTTGTTAATCGATAAAATCCCATAAAACTTTTTCGAACAATTTTGAAACAATCTCATAAAGTCCAAAAATTCCATGTCGGGGCCAAAATGATTTTTGTAAACGTATTTTATTTAACTCGTCAACAGGAAAAAGGATTAATTAATTAGTGTTGTCTTTGACTACTTGTTTTGGAATTCTTGTGTAAGACTGACTGCAATAAAAAACATTGGCGTTTGAATGATGCCCTTGAGCGAAGTAACATTTGAAGTTTTTTTGTTTCTCTAAAAGGCAATCGTCAAAAACAATCAGGTTTCGAAAGTTTGGATCCAGTTCTTCGAGCGTAATTAAATCAATTTGAGAATCTTGGAAACCAGCGATATTCCGACCAATATTTTCCCCAATTTCACCAAATATAGACTGCAAAGAATTGTACTTTGACTGGCATAAAGTTTTACTGTAAATAAATAACCGGTCGTAGTTAAGCCATCTTTAGTTACAAATAAAATTAAACGATAAATTAGTTTTTCCGCAATTTGCGGGGCCTGTAATTAAACAACTGATATTTGAAGGTAGAAATTGATGGTTTTTAGGTTCTTTTCTAGGCACAAATAGTCTTAGTGTTTAATTTCCATAACTTTTTTAATTTATCTATTTGTTTTAACGTTTACACAGTTACCAAACCCATGAAGTCTTCATCAGAAAATTTATTGTTGGAAACACCCGAATGAGCTACTCCATAGTCTATGTTGCACCATAATTTCACATTGCTGGGAGTATCGTCGGTGACGTACGCTGCGGTAATTTCCTGGTGACCTCTGACAAGTTTAAAGCATTGTGGGATGGCAAGTTGAACCAGGGTTTGTCGATAACATTTTTGTTAAGTTTCCCTGTTGTGAATGTTTTCATACAGCCAAGTTCTAACACAGAGCGGCTTGTCTCCGTTACCTTCGTTCGCCTTTTCGCAAGAGGGGTAATAGGGGTAAGCCGCGTGCATAGAATTAGGATAATTGGACATAGTCAAAGACACGGGTTTTTACTCATCAAACTCGATCTCTAGTTTTTTTGCGGATGTACCGTTTAAGATTTTTTCAACAGTTTTTGAGTTTCCAGGTTGCTGGGCAAAATCTAACCTTTATATTTCGATTTCTTGTCCAAAACGGAAATCCATGATTCATTTAAATCTTGAAACTTAATCGAAGGAGACAAGGAAAACTTAACACTGTTGTTAATCTTTGTACCTTTCTCGTTGTTAACTTTCAATAAGTTTTTTTGCAAGAGATTGGAAAGATGCATTTGCCAGGATGGTTGAGACATTTTGAGGTTAATTATTTATTTTTGAGGTTCTACCTTTTATTATACACTAGAAATTTTAAAAATATGCCTCATCGACAGCTCGGCACATTTTAAAATTTCTCGTATTAAAAAAAAAGGATGTCAGTCAATAAGTTTGGAGAAGCATTGAAAAACACAAGGGGGGATGGGAGTGAAGTGATGGGAGTCAGACCGATAGGACAGCCAGGACTTAGGATACCTTTTAACCCCCCCCCCCCCCAAAAAAAAAAAACAACTACAACATGCAAAGCAAGCGTGTAACTAAAATTAAAGTTGCTATCGAACCTGAAGACACGGTAAATTATTCTCAGATCAGCACTCTGGCAACAGACGTTCAAAAACTTAAAACCGACTTGCCTCCTGCCATTACTTTTAACGCCGACAAGGTGGCTTCCGCCATTTCCAACACCAAAAAAAACATCTTACTTAGATGAGGCTGACGGAAACAAATTAAAGACGTAGCTTTCCCCCGGCCCGCTGCTGACCTGGCAACAAAAGTGTACTTTAACAGGAATTGTTTATTATAGGACGATCAGAAACGAGCCGATTAGAAATCTAAGTGATCCTACTTTGCCGAGCGATGCTGTTACTAAGGTATTCGTTGACAGCAATTGCTTGTTACAAGATGAGCAGAAAGAAAATTTCAATGCCTTGAATAAACCGATTAGAAATCTAATGAACCTATTTTACCAAGTGACGTGGCTACGAAGAAATTTGTGCATGAAAACAGTTTCATGCTAATCAGTTTCAGCATGAAGAGCCGTTTGGAAAAAGCGAGTAGTTGGTTCATTAATTCTGGTCCTCTCTCGAGCTTTGTACGTACAAGTTCTGGTTTAATTAATAAAATAATTTTATACTGCAGCGATCCTAGCATTGCACTAGTTGCTAAATGTAAAGTAGGAATGAGAGCACTCAACAGCTACCGTTTACGAAAATCATTACGTAATAGAAAAAAATTTGCCCATTGCGGTACACGAATTCAAAGAGTTTCACGCAGAAGACTTTTATTTCCAGTTAAATTTGCACGTAACTTTTCAGTAGACGACTCATCACATCCTATCCAAGACAGTTTCGTAATTACGGGGCTTAGGAAAAAAAGACAAAAGTGATGGCACTATATTTGGTCAAAATTTTGTATGTGTTTGTAATTGTATTAAATTCCCGGTCTAAGTAGTTAACCATGGATCGGGGAGGGCCCATGTTGCCGAAACTATCAAAATAACATGGTTCGCCCGCAATGGTGGAATAGGCTACCCAGTAATTTCTTGCTCCATCGTGGAAATTTTCCAAGTTTACGATTCCGTTTTTGCCAGAAGGCCAAAGTTTTAAGGAAAGTGTTTCTTTACTAAAAGTACCTCTAAATTTCTAATTTTCATCACTCTAGCCAATCTGTTTAAATCAAAGTTTGTTAAAGGTTTATCTAAGTCGATTAAACCCTGGGTGGGCCTTACCTCTGCCACGAGGCAATTTTTTTTGCTTCGTTTTCTGTTTAGTTTTTTTTCTTCGAGCCGGAACCTTCCACTTGCTTGTGATGTCGCACGAGTTCAGTCACAATTTTTGCATCTTTTGTGCCTTTTCTTACAATAGATACCACCCCGCAGTCCCTTCCGCTAAACCTCCAATGCCAGCTAAAATCGGTCCTAACAAAGCCAGCGGCAAAAAGTATCTTTTCTTTTTTCACGATCTTGTTTTGAGTGCCATGTTATATTTTTTATTATTATTGTTATTTAATAAACAACTTCGACTTTGCTTCTATCCAACTTTAGATTCATTTTTCTGTCTCCAAAGAGCAGAGCGTGACAGGTAGTGTTAACTGGAATGGCGGCACTAAACTTCAGTTTGACTTGTATGTCCATGATTCCCGATTGAAGCCTCTTGGACTGTTTGGAGCAATCCAACACCATGACAGGATAGGCTTTCTTGAACTGAAGCAATTCGAAACTCACTTCGTTGGTGTTGTAGCACAGCAGCCTAAAGTGTTGCGTCATTCCGTACAAGCCAACGTACTCTCCTGTGGCATAATTAGCGTTCAAATCGAGAAACGGATAACGCTTGGAATTTAGAGTCACGTGAGCATCTTGCAAACTGCAGTGGTCGAACACACCCAGGGTTTTAACAAAGGAGTGTTGCCTGTTAGTTTGAAAAGCTAGAACTATCCACCTAGGGTTCTCGATCGCGGAAGTAGTCAGCATGTACCAGGTGAAGCTGGTGTTTTGAGGGAGCTCGCAGCTGTCATAATGCCAGTGCCTGAATGCTAAATCAACAGCTGCTCCGTGGTCGATGAGATTGTAAAGTTTTTGCTCGTCCGAAGCCACAATGTGGGTAACGATCCAGCTAATGCTATTCAGAACGACTTTGCCATTGGCCGCTGCCGCTACTTTATAGATGTCATTCGCGTCGCTCGCTCACATGAGTGTGAACATGTGTTTAGCACGTGATTAGCCCATAGTAATTTTCGAAAAATCCCGTGATGCGTTTAAACGGGATGGCGAAAGTAAAGCTTCCCTTGGAAGTTGTTTCAACGATGACGGACGCGTGCCACTGTTTGAAACCCAAGTTGTTGGTTATTTCGGCATCGACTGAAGCCGCACTATCCAACATCCAGCATTGACCGAGCAAAGCCAGTTTCTCTGCCGAGCTGTGAGTGAGCAGACTCTTCATCAGAGTACCGAACCCCGGATAATTAAACTCGTCGACTTGTTTATCACCTAGATTGTATTTGATATTAGAAAACAGGAACATGGGAGCATTATTAATCAACGCTGCTACGTCAGCATCTGCATAAGCCAAGTCATCGTTCTTTAGCAACCTCCCTTTAATCAGGAGTAACTGTTGGCACCTGCAGAAATAAATCTTGGTTGACGATGTGTATTCATATTTCTGAAGTCACGTTGTTGAGATTGGTGTGAGCAAATGGATTATATTCGTAGTAAGTGTAAGACTCGACCGCTATGTTTCTGATTAATTTGGTAGTCACCGGGTGGTAAATTAAATTATGAGGGGACTCTATGATTTTGAAACTGGACGGTGAATTGGGATAAAAGGAGTATAAAGTGGGCTGAGTGTCGTTGTTTAGGTATGAATTGCTGGTGATATCGACGTGCACGAAACTTGTATTGACACTCATAATGTCGACAGTATTTTGACTTTTCGACTTCTAAAATAGTTCCCAATTCAAACCCCAAAACTGGAGCTAAGCTCTTGTTGCCCGAAAAGGATAAGCCGTAGTTCGGATCGGTTAATTATCGTCTCGGTTCTTAAAGTGTTCAGATTCAGAAGAATTGTAATGGCATCCTTGTTGTGCCCATTTGGCATCTATCACCGACTTGACAAATTAATTTAAATCTTCAATTTGAAGCCCCAGGGTTGACTAACACTTTCTGCCAGGAGGCGCCAGCATTGGTCGTGTATTGCATTTCGTTATTTTTTGAAGTGATGTCATGAATCCTGTTGTACGTGTCTAAATTAAGCAGAGCTATTTCTTGACTTTTTTCATAGGCCAAATGAATGGGAGTGTTTACATTAATTCTCAAATCAGAGTCGTTGCCAGAGAGGATAATTGAACAAGAATTCATGATGGTACCTTTTTTTTAAAGCTATATACTTGGAAAGGAGAAAAAATGTGAAAGCTCAAAGAGCATTTGCACGAACCCCTTCAGTTTTGGGAACCCCAAAATGTTGCTCTTTCATCATTTTTACACTTTGAAGAATTTTAGAGTTATCACAATGTGAAAGCTCATAGAGCACTCGCATGATCCCTCCAATTTCGGGAACCCCTAAATTGCTTCAAATTCGTCATATTTACGCTTTGAAGCTCTCGAGAGTTCTCAAATTGCGAATGCTCAAAAGCACTCGCACCACCCCTCGGATGACGTCACTTCCAGTCACGTGACCTTCGTGATTGGAGAAGGACACATTTGGGTAGCAAAAGGACTCGTCTACCAAAAGGATATTTTTAGGTAGCAAAGGGACACTGAGGTAGCAAAAGGCCACATTTTGGTAGCAAAAGGCTCTCCACCACGGATGACCTTGACCCTCTTTGATCTCGACCCGGTGACCCATCTTGGCTATGGCCGCACTTCCAGGATGCAAAAAGGTAACAAAAATTACTTTCCCAACCTCCTCCATAACCCGCGCAAAGAAAGTGGGCCCCCCCACCCTCCTCCAGATCAAAGAAAACCTAAGTGCGGGAAGCGCCCATCCCCCTCCCCCTTGCTCCCGTTAAAAATCCTGCACGCGGGAAGTGGGCATTTTTCCCCCTCCTCCAGATCGACATAAACGAGCGTGTAGGAAGTGCTCCCCTTCTTCCCCCTCCTCCTCATCGCCGAAAACCCATGCAGGAAGCGAGAAGCGGGATTCCCCCCTCGCAATTTTCAATTATTTAGTTTAACGTTTGAAGTCTTAGTCGGTGGGATTAGCTTGGCGAAAGAGCTTGGCGTTTGATATCACGACTTATGAAAAGAACCTTGCTCAATATGGGTTCGAACACAAAATCACAACGGTCACTAGAGAGGAAATAAGCAATAATAAAATAAGCAAATCATGTATCGACCATATCGCACTTGGAACTAAAAAACAGCACAGTATGGGAATTGTAAATCAAACTAAAATTGATGATCACTACTTGACAGCAATGGTGTGAGGAAATAAGATAAAAATAAATGATGATGAGGTGACTAATTTAATGAGCATAAAAAATTGTGGATAAAAATAAAATAATTGAGGACTTTGACAAAATTAAATGGGAATATTTAAAGCGGCTGAAAACTACCAATGAAATATATATAGAAAATTGAAGCACAAACTAAAAATATTTATGAAGAATATACCAAAACAATCAAAAGTCATAAGACAAATAAAAGAAAGGAAGGTGAAAAAAGTACTTAAAGAGTGGATTTCGGAAAAAAGGATCCTAAATTAACATGGAAAACTATAAATGAAATAACGGGAAAGAGAAATAACAGTATTGATGATACTATAAAAAAAACTATAAAAAAATAAACAGATTAACTTCGACAAAATAGGAAATGAATTTAATTTAAATTTTTCAAGTCAAGCTGAAAAATTAAAAAAAACTTTTTTCACTGGAAAATAATTTTACTGATTTTGGTAATAAGGAAATTGATAAAACTATGTGGGTTGAGAAGCCAGATAAACACACTATATTACAAATACTGCAAGAAATAAGATACCGGTGCAATTGGTGCAGATGAAATTATATTAAAAAAACATAATTGATACAAAAAATAACAGTGCGGTCTTCTTGGAGATATTAATTGACAAAATAATTGAAACGGAGTGTTGGCGTGATAAACTTAAAATTCAACAAATCAGACCCATTTACAAAAAAGAAAAAAAATGATTACGATAACTACAGACCAATTTAAATTTTGCCTGCAATTAATAAAATATGTGAAAAGTTTTTTGCTATTCAAATTTCTGGCTTTATAAATAAATTCTCGATTATTACAAAAAAACAATACGGATTTCAAAAGGGAAGGGGAACAACTGAAGCATTAAAATTTTTAAATGACAAAATTGCCATAGCACTTAATAAAAATGAATATTTTGGCTAGTGGGGTACTTACGCGATATTCGGTTACATATATACCCCAACTTCCGATCACGTGAAAAAAAGTGGGGGTAAATGATGCACCGCCGATCATCTGTTAAAAAGTGGGCTGTCACTTCCATTTTTCGTCAATCTGGAGGACGGTGGAAAAGTGCTTTTCACTATCTGTTTTCCGGCTTTCGTCGATCTGGAGGATGGTGGGAAAGTACTGTTTGCTTTTCCTATGATGTCACTTCCGGTCATGTGATCAAAGTGGGGGTAATGATGTGCTTCCGGTCTTATGATGAAAAGTGGGTGCGTCAGTTCCGGTTTTTTCGTCAATCTGGAGGAGGATGGGAAAGTGCCATTTGCTACCCTTTTCTCATTCTTCATCAATATGGAGGTAGGCTTTTGCTATCTTCTATGACAATACTTCCGATCACGTGATCAAAATGGGGGCAATGACATCACTTCCGGTCACATGATGAAAGTTGGGACGTCACTTTCGGTTTTCATCAATATGGAGGACGGTGCCTTTTGCTACCTTTTTTCGTTTTTGTTGATGTGGAGGACGGTGGGAAAATGTCTTTTTTCTTTTTTGTGGAGAGGAAATCGCGTAGGGTACAGCATGGGGAACCCACGTCCCGAACCGTTTTGCTCTAAGACCGACAGTTCTCGAGTCATCATGGTGGGCAAACTTGCCAAAATTTGAGGTACCCGATTTCAGGGGCGGGCTACATGTAGGGCACAGTTCAGGAAAGCCAAATCCCAAACCGTTTCGCTCTAAGACCGACAGTTCTCGAGTTATCATGGTGGGCCAACTTGCCAAAATTCGAGGTACCCGATTTCCGGGGTGGACTACATGTAGGGCATGGTCCAGGGAAGCCAAATCCCAAACGGTTTAGCTCTAGGACTGACTGTTCCCGAGTTGTGGGAATATTTCGGATTTTGGAACTGAGCCAATTTATTTTTTTCGGGGGCCTAAATAATTTTTGACTGGGCCAACTGATAGGTGAGGCCAAGTGTGGGTGGGGTTTCATGCATGGGGGCCAAATTTTGCTCCGTTTTGCTCTAGGACCAACGGTTACCAAATTATGGGCATTTTACATAATTTCAGAAATTAAAACTGAAACCTGGGGAACGGCCATCTTAGAAAAATGGCGGCATTTCTGGTTCCGAGCCAAAATGATGGCACTTCCGGTTCCGCTTCTGGTTACCATGACAACCACCCACTTGGAAAATGGCGGCACTTCCAGTTTGCGTGGGGGCCAAATTTGCGAGTCTACCAAATCGCATTTTTATGACATCACTTCCTATATGACGTCACTTCCTGGTGCAACGCATCATGGGTAATAATTTTCCCTATATAAGGAGAGATCCAAGGAAAAAAGTCAGTCCAGATGTAGTTCTGGACTCGAACACACGGCCTCCCAGCCTTGGTGCAGTTGGGCAGGGCTACATGCACCATATCATATGTGCAACTTCTAATATGGCGCATATAGCCCTGCCCAACTTCGCCAAGGCTGGGAGGCCATGTGTTTAGTGCAGAACTTATATAGGGAAAATATTTCCCATGATGCATCACATCAATAAAATTGGCACAGTTCCAAAAAATAAAAAAAGTTGGTGCAGTTCCAAAAAATAAAAAAAAATTGGTATGGTTAACAAAAATAAAAAAAGTTGGCGCAGTTCCAAAATAATTTTTTTTTTTATGAGGGCCCTATATAAGGCGAGATCAGACGAAGAAAATTCAGTCCAGATGCAGTTCTGGACTCGAACACACGGCCTCCTAACCCTGGTGCAGTTGGGCAAGGCTACATGCACCATATGAGTAGGTAATCTCCACTACTGGCTCCCCTCTCGGGTGGTAGTAACTCCCCTCTAGGGTGGCAGTAACTCCCCTTTATGGGTTGGTAGTAACTCCTCGTTTGGGTGGCAGTAACCCCCGTGTTGGGTCCAGAAAGTAAAATTTTAAAAATTTCCATTTTTTGTTGGTCCTTCATAAGGAATATTCATTTTTTTTAATGTGTGTTGCTAAATTCTAATTAGTCTTTTTAGGAGCTCCAATTTATCTCCTCATTTTTTCCTCGTGATTTTTTTTTGGAAAATTATTTTGTATATAATAAAAGAATAATAATAAAAGGAATGAACGATTTTTCTTTCAAGAAAAAGAAAATGAATTCAAAATCATTGTTTACGTGTGCATACTGTGGAAAGGTCTACGCAACTCAGCAAGATTTGATCCATCATCTTCCCAACCATCGATCCGATCTTCGACCAGAGTGTTTACTCTTTGAAAACGAATTAAAATGTATTGAAGGTGAAGTAAGGTACAAGTTGGTACATGATGATACGCACCGAATTTATTTCTGCAAAATTGAATGTCTCGATTCATCTCAAGCGCTCGATATACTATATTGTCCACTCAAATATCTTATCACGACTTGCTTGGATGAACTGACCAGTTGTAAATTTCAACAGTGTTTAGAGGCAGATTTTCGCTTAGAGGCTCCGTGCGAGCCTATTTCTTGTCTCTCTATGCAGCCATTTACAACGAATCAGATGTGTCGGAAATCTTGGAGGATGCTTGCAAAAAAA
>JAHWFP010232905.1:0-19297 GCA_023313725.1 Lithobius niger | reverse complement strand
TCTTGAAATGTTTCCCTTGGCAGTTAGACTGGCAATAAAAAGTAGAAATATCAGACAAATTGGCAACTTTTAAACTGAGTCTGGAATTCCAAAGTTAAGTGAATTCATCAGGTATTTCGTCAGCAACAGGTCTCAAGTTTGAAATATGTTGGTAACCCTTTTGCAAGAGACCAGTTGAAACTTCGCGAACCCAATAAACTTGAGGAGAAATTTTCTCCGCAATTTCATACGGTCCTACAAAATTTCTTTGTAGTTTAGCCGCGAAATAACTATGCTTGTGTGACAAATAATGACTTTTTACCCAAATTTTATCACCAACTTCGAATTCCAGAGGTTTAGGAATACGAGCATTTAGCTTAGCATATTCGTAAGCTCGATCAGAATGTCTAATTTGCCGTAATCTCTACAAAGTTTTACGCAAATTACTAGTTAGTGTAGCAGCCCAAAGAGGTAGTGGCTGACCTAAAGTGTCTTGAATGGGAGGGTCTGTTCCTGTATTTATCTCTCGGCCGAAATGTAAGAAAGCAGTGGTGTAGCCAGTTCTCGAATCAACCGAGCTGTTTATAGAAAGCATAAATGAAGGAAGTTTCTCGTCGCAGTCACACGGGTTATCGCCGCAAAATTGTGCGATCATCCTACCAATTTTCTTACTTTGTAGCTCTGCTGGGCTGTTAGACGCTGGATAGTAAAGGGTAGTAACTGATTGTTTAATACCAAAACGCCTGTAAAATTCCTTACTAATTGAGCTCACCAAGGCGGCTCCATTATCACTCACCACGCGATGAGGTACCCCAAATATAGGGAAAACTTGATTAATTAACAGCGTGACAAGCGTTTTCGTATCAAACTTTTTACATAGGTAACAAAGGAGATATCCGGTGAACAAATCTGTTATTACCAGTACATTGCAGTTCTTATGCGGACTCTTGGTCATTGGCAGAGACTGCTTCCAATCTAAATGGATTGTGTGGAAAGGATGGTTAAAAGGAATGGTCTGTAGTCTACCAAGGGTTCGTAAACCATGGCCTTTATATTGTTGGCACAGATGGCATACCCGGACGAACCTATGAACCAATCTACTCATTCTTCAAAAGTAAAACAATTTCTGAACTCGTGCCAAAGTTTTTCTGGCACCGAAATGTCCTCCCGTAACTGTACTATGGTTAAGATCCAACACTTGCCTTTGTAAATTCCTGGGAAGAAATAGCTTTAGATTGGCTGACTCAAGGGGGTCATGCGCAAGGTCACAATATATTACACCTTGCTGGTCATCATAGATGCAATTTGCTGAACATTTATATACAAATCTCTGAATTGCGACCGAAGCAGCTTTCCAAGGTTTTCCCTGCAAAGCTAATGCTAACGTGTTCATGAATTCGTCTGTCCGAGTTTCAGCCGCTATCATTTCAACTGTAATTTGAGCTACCTCAACATTGCAGTTAAAACAATCGTTAAATACATAAAATGGCTTGCTGAAATCAGGAATATGTACTTCCCTGAGGGGCAGATTCATGCGATCCTCATGAGGAGTGGTGACACCTTCAAACATCCGTGACAAACTATCTGCTGGGGCATTATGTCTACAGGGTTGGAAAACTAACTTGGCGTCCAATGACGACAAGAATACCAACCATCGGGCTATGCGCCCTCTGATGTTCTTCTTGACGTCCATTAAAGTTAAAGGGTAGTGGTCTTTCACACACAGTATGTCACCGCCTTCCACGAGATGGCGCCATTTTTTGAGGCCAAAAACAACTGATAGCATTTCACGTTCAGAGCAATTATAACGAGCCTCGGCAGAAGACAGTTTACATGATGTCATATCAACTGTAACAGCATGGTCGTCGTTTGGTCCCTTTTGGCATAACAAACAACCAACACCAGAGGCACTGGCATCTGAATACAAAATCCATTGCTTGGTAGGATCAGGATGAACTAAAATTGGAGCATCTAATAAATAGCTCTTGATGTTATTAAATGCTTCATCCTCTCTGGGACCCCAAGACAAATGTTTTTGTTTGCTATTTCGCAAGATGTCGGTCAATACTGAAATCCTTTCAGCGAATCGAGGCACAAATCTGCAAAACCAACTTACTAATCCTACGAATTTTCGTACTTCTTTCACAGTTTTTGGTATTGGCCAAGACTGTAAAATCTGTACTTTTGCAGGATTTGCTTTTACTCCATCGTCAGTGACCAAATAACCTAAAACGAGTAGTTCGACCTTAAGCACAAACTCTGATTTTTTGAAGTTACCTGATAACCCTTCATTCACCATCATAGACAATGATGCTTCCAGGCCAATCAGGTGCTCCTTTGAACCGATCCCAAGATCATCAACATAATCGATGCATCCTAGGTGACGTATCGGTTCGATGCACTGCGACATTGCACGACAGAAATTGGCGCCGCTATTCCTCATGCCAAATTGAGCACAGAGAGGAAGGTATTGGCCCTCAGTAGTGACATATGACCCTATTTTGCCGCTCTCAGGGTCCAAGGGCACGTGCCAATATGCCAGAGTTAGGTTCAAATTACTTCAGTATTTACATTTGTCCGTAACGTGCAATGAGTGTATCAATGAGTGGTAGTCGAAATGGGTCACGCTGCACGTTCCGGTTGAGAGGGACATAATCCACCACCAAACGAGATGTCCCGTCTTTTTTCGTACTAGAAATACGGGGCAGCAGTGTTCACTAAAACCAGTAACTATAGGTTAAGCATATTTTTAATATGCTCGGCAACCTTCTGTTTACCTAAATAGCTTAAAGGGTAGGGGTGGCAAGCTACAGGAGGGGCTCCGCGAGTATCTATTACCATGGGAGGGCAGTGTTTAAATTTTCCTACTCTTGTAGGAAATGCATGGCGATAAGTCACTAACAAAACAAAAAGTTGTTCCTTTTGATCCGAGTCCAAAATATCAATTTTATTCACCTTTTAACGGATCTCCTCGAGGGTGGGATGTAGCTCTGCGTTGCCAATTATCGCACCTAAAGTGGGAGGGAGCAAGCGCAAGGGATTCTTACAGAGATCATACACGTCGCCTTTGAATGGATGCCAAAACCAATAATTTCTATTATAATTTAAAATCATCCCTGACCAAGTCAGGAAATCCACACCTAAAATTATTGGTTGGATGGCATCAGACATCTCAATAAATGGGTAAACAAAAGAATGGGTTTTAATTGAATGGGAATAATGAAAAACCCAGGGCAAATACCCCAGCACCCATCAGCATATCTAACCCGATATTCCCGCTTTTTAAATTTTAAACCCAAATAAATCAAATAGTCGTGTAATCTCTCGTGCACAAAACTAAGGCTTGATCCACTGTCCAAAAGTGCATCGGCAATTTCATCCCCAATTCGCACACCAACGTAGCCACAAGGGCTATTTTGGGGCTCCTCAGGACCCTTAACTATACGGGGAAGTCCAAGATAATCTATTTTTTTGGGACGCTCAGCCCTTATCCCTCTGGGTATTCGATTAGGGTCGTCAGGTAACTGGCCACCGTACCAATGATCTTGTGGCGACGGCACTGCAAAGCCAGATTGAAGTTGTAGCCTGATTATTTTGGGTAAGGGGGAGCATTTGGATTTAACCCCTGAGTTGTCTGTGAGAGCTGGCTCACATTAGTGTTGACAGTGTTTGAAGCCCAAGCTGGGGCGAAGCTCAGGATGCTTCATCCAGCAATTTTTAGCTAAATGCCCAGATTTAAAGCATTCGTTGCAAACTACTGCCTGTCTTCTAGCTTTGTCGAAACCAGAAAATAATGATTTAGGCTGAGTATTAAGCTGCTGATCATTTTGTTTAGTTTGAGCAGCGGCAACAGTTGCTGGTTGAGAACGAGCTAAATCTGCAACTAACTTGGGAATCTGCCTTAACATCCTCAACTAGTTGTTTAGTTTGTGAACAGGAACTTATGTCATGATTAGCAGTGTTATGCAACTGACAAAATTTCTCTCTATTGCAGGTGCCGCCGCTGCAGGTGAAGACACTACAGGGACCTGTACAGAACTGGCAGAACGGCGTTGATTGTTTACAGACACGTTCGGGTTAGGTGTTGGTGCGTCAACGGATAAATTATGGCCAGTTTTTGAAGCTAGGTATGTTTCCATTCTTGTCGCGTAGTTGTGAAATTCGACCAAGTTTGAAAAATCCCTCTGGCAAGCATAAGGCTGAAACCTTTCAGACAGATTTTCTTTGATGATTTCGATAAATTCCTCAACAGAGTAACTATCGTCAAGTTGTGAAGTAATTGCCTCACATCTTTGAAAAAAAGTCTGGAAATTTTCATTTGACCCCTGAACTGTCTGACGTAATGTTGCAACTAAACGCCTATTTTTAGAGGAAGGGTGAAAGGTGTATTTAAAAGCTGCACAAAATTCCCTGTAAGATGAAAAGGGTGGGTGCTGGTAAAACCATTTATAAGCTTCCTCTGTTAATGCTAAAGGAATGCAACAAGTTAAAAATTCCTCATCAGAATAACCTTTCACTTGCTTAATCTTAGACAGATCAGTCAGGAAAACATATGCTGGAGTGGAAGATGCTAGCCCACTAAAGTTAGGTAAATCTAAAGCCTTAACTTTAATGTCTACTCCTCTGTTCACAGGTGGAGCTATAGAAAAAGGAACATTACCCAAATTCTGATCAGTGCAGGCTAGAAAATTTGATGGATTGAAATCTGAAAAATGCTGGTCTTGAACATGCAAAGGATAAGTTTGAAACTGAGTGTAAGGTGGTAAAATTCGGTCAACTTTTAAAGGTGTAACCAAACTCTCATTTTTTTTTACCAATGTGCAACTCCATTACAGCCTTTGACATTTTCTCAACTTGATCCAATTTATTTTCCAAAGCCTTATATCTATCCTTACAAGACTTAGAGCAAGAAACTCCTGTACTAGCTTTGCTACTGCAAGAACTCGAATGAGTCCTTAAAGGTTTAGGATTTATTTGTAATTTAGAGCCGTTACGCACCTCTAAATCTAGGGTAACTTTTGACTGGCCTAGCAACACATTAGGGTGTAACTCAACTGACTCAACAAGTTGTTTAGGGATAGTATTCTTTGCTAAAGGAACCTTCTTAACATTTAAAGATTTACCTTTTGATTTACTATTTTCAAGCACTTGTAACTGAATCACTAAATGGAAGACCATCATCCAAAACATGCACTACTGAAGGATCAGGTAAGCTTACAGCCTTAAATGATGCTAAATTGATGTTTTACGAACGTACGTTTTTAACCCAATCTTTGCGTCTAATTTCCTGCTCTTTTTCAGTTGAGGAACTAGTAATACTCGAGGTTCTGTGCAGTTGTGGCTTCTGAATCGGCACAACTCTGCCACACGATGGAGCAGGGTCATGTGACGAAACCACGAGCAGCTGCCAAAACTTCTGCAAGGGTTGACAGATGCATAAGAGGGGTTACTGGTTCTCTTCTAGAACTCTTCAATGGGTCTGAGTGGCGATGTTCAGCCAAACTCCTGGCTAGGATTGATGGTAATGAATTTAGTAAAAACTTCATCTGGTCTGATGACAAATTCGAAGTAAAATTGTCTAAATTCATTTCTTCTTCTCTAGAATTAATGGAAAACTGGTCAGACTCAAAACTTCTGGCAGTTGAAGAAGTTGTGTTTGGCAGATAACTTCCTTCAGATTCAGGTTGGCCAAGAATAATTGGTTCGTTTGAAAGTTGCTTTCTTCTAGGGAGACAACACTGAACAGGTGCAGAAAATGGCTCAGGTACACTGCCAAATAATTCCTCTCGAATCTTCTTTTGTAAAAGCTTACGTCGAAAATGGTCATGTCTTTAATATTAGCCTGTCTGCCTTCTTCATCCAACTGAGCTGCAGTTATCCTCTCCAATGGCTTACTACTGCTGGACCAGGACTGGTCGAAAACTGGAGTAGAATGAATTGGATTTGATGGCATTTTTTTTACAAACTTTCCTTGTCATCTGTCGTTTTTCAATGCTTTTGCTGCTTGAAACATGTGATGGTAAACCATAGACGGAATGAGCATCAATTTCCCTCCTTGGTAGAGTCAAACTTTCTTCTTTAGCCAAATGTCCTGAAGGCCCAGGGCTAATTGGTGATGAATGAACGTGAACGTTTGTTGTAAGTGAACTCTCTGGCTGATACTGAAGGAACCTGCTACCGCAATCCACGTAAAAAGGGCTTGCAATTGGAAATGGATTCGCATCTTCATGCTGATCCAAAGCTTCTAAAGCAACAGAATGGTCAGAACAGTCGTCCAAAGAAACGGTAGGTTGCGAATTTTCTGCTGTGGCTTGCTCACTACTTTTTACATCGTCCAAAACAGTTGCTGGCGTCGAAATTGTGATTAATCTGGATGCTTCCAGCCTCACTTATGTTGGACGAAACGGGTAACATGGTGTGTCTTCGTCCATTATTTCTGTTAAAACTTGTAAACTGCCCTAAACGGGTACAGGACACGGGAGTGGAGGGATTTGGCTTCTCCTAACATCCCTGACAAATTCACTTTCATGATTATAAAATCCTCAACATTGCATAAGAAATTGGGGGTTCGAAATTCAAATTTTTTTAACGTTTTGGCCATAATGCACCAAAAATGTAGAGGTTTGGGGGAGTGGACGACCCTAACGTGATAAAACTAAGGTGTGGGGATGGTTCAATGTACAAAACTCAATAATTAATAAGACATATTTGGTTGGGTTCAATATTTGATGTTCAATGCAATATTTTATACATAGCTTCGCGTGCCACGACTTTACCAAACAAGTTCTTAATTATTGTTAATGTGATGAATGAATAAAAATGAATAAATAGGACATGATGGCTTACGTGAGGAGGACTGGGGAAATTGGGGAAGACTAACAATAAATTTCTAGTTAAGAAGCCAAAGATTACTTACTATTATAGAGGATTGGGATCGAATGGAATGCATTATTATCGTGATTAATACTAACAATATGTTGGCTTGGCAATGCACATGCTTTACAATTGATGTGATTTCATTATGCAATACATTGTCGCGTAACAATAAAGTGACTGAGTTTAAGAATAGAGGCAGGGCACACTTAAGATCGTCATCCAAGCTCAGCTCAAGGGAATCAAGATGCTGGGTCATCAGTCCCAGCATCAGGTCGTCCAATATTGACGTTGATAGGAGCTGAGGCAGGATGAGTCACTACAAGCATTCAATTTACGACTGTGTCAAGTCTAACACGGCAGTCTTGGAACGTTCCCATGGTAGAGACCAAGTCCACCGTCAGTCAGTCAGTAAGAGTCAGTCCCCATCCATGCACACTCAATTAATTATGCTCTAGCCCCACCACCATAACTTCATGGCTCACAGTCATCGATGTTCTAAGCTTCAAGACCAGAAGGAAAGGACTAGCCTCATGTGGGTCACTAAACTATGGTTTCCATCCAAACCAATCTTGACAGAACTTGTCTAAAACAAACACGACCATACTAAAACAACACGACCATAACCAACGTTCGACTCCTAGCCACCGCGTGAGACAGCTAGTTTACAAATGCCTCATCACACACCCATTCTAGCCCAACACGGGCAACATCTGTCCTTCAACAAGTTCCGCCCTCATACACGCTGCTTGTCGCCAGTCCTTGCTGCTAGTTCAACGGCTAAAATCAAGATCAGAACGGCATACCTGACACAGCCCACCACTCGTCACCAAAGTATCGCCACTAGTCCAATGACTCCAACCAGCTCAGAACAGCACATCTCTGAGCCTGACGGGCTCACCACCAGTCTCGTCATTCGATTCGGAAGTGTGACTCCAGTACGGGGATCCGCCAGGATGAAGGCAAGGGAGTTCCAAAGCTTACCACCAAAGCGCTGCCACCAGTACAAACAGCTCGATCGGTTTAAAATCATCTAGTTTAAAGGTGAAGGCATACTGCTTGCTGCCAGTCTTTGCTGCCGGTCCAACTCTAAATCAGAATGGCGTACCTGACAAAGCCCACCACTCATCACCAAAGCATGGCCTCTAGTCCAACGACTCCAACCAGCTTCGAACAGCACACCTTGCCGCCTCAAAAGACAAGAGTGCTCACCACTCATCTCGCTTACTCAGTCCAATGGCTCAACCCGGTTTAGAATGGCATACTTACAATAGCTCGACGGTGAAGACCCATCGATCTTCACCAAAGCATCGTCACTAGTCCAAACAGCTCGAACGTAGTTTAGAAAATTGAGCCCAAAGGCGAGAACCACAAAACTAAGCACCAGTTTCGCAATTCAGTCCAATGGCTCAGTTAGGCTTAGAGTGGGGATCTTCTGCCGACATGACCCATTGCTCACCACCAAAGCCTCGCCACCAGGGACCATGCTAGAATCACTTTACTGGGGAGGTGGCAGTGGGGCAGCAATTTTAACCAGGGGGCGAACCGAAAAATTCTACTTATGCGGTCACCCCCTTCCCCCCCCCCCCCAAAAAAAAGAATAAAAGTAAAATATAACACTCTTGCAATTCTTTCTCACACCCGACGTTCTTAACTGTTTTGTATACTATTTTTTTTGGAGTAGTTTTAAATTCAACTGAAAAAAGATTTTTTCAACTCTCACAGTAACAACTTCTAGGCTTTATTCATGTAACCTCAAGTCCTTCCTGTTGCTGTGAAAGAAACTATAATATAGTATTCTTAAGTAACCAGAATTTTCTTCGTTTATACGTTTGATTTTTTTCTGATGGTGGGGGTGGGCACCAGGAGGGGCGCAGCCAAAATTTTAGGTGGGGCGAGCGACCCCCCCCCCTCGCTCCCTGTAAGCATCACCAAAGCATGGCCTCTAGTCCAACGACTCCAACCACTACTCCAACCACTACTCCAAACAGCTCGACCAGCTTGGCACAGCGTACCCAAAGTACCAATGCTCACCACTCTTCTCCCTTACTCAGTCCAATGGCTCAACCCGGTTTAGAATGGAGTACTTGTATTGGCCCAAAGGCGAGAACCCATCGATCTCACCAAAGCATCACCACTAGTCCAAACAGCTCAACCAGCTTAAAACGGAACGTCGTATCTTCGAGCCAAATTTGGTCTACATAGTATTATAACTCAACAATTAACAACTAGGAAAACAAGCTGAAGTTTAAAACTCTTGGTTTTATTTATGCAGTTTAACAGAATATAAAAAGACAATTACATTTCAACATTAGTTTTCACCTGTAAGGTTGGAGTAAAGCAACTTGAATTTACAGATTAGAATTCAAAACCGAACTAGCAGTTCAAGTTCAGAATTAGAAATTTCGCAAGGGAAAGTTCACCTCAGGTATTTTTCAACCTCCTTGATAAAATAAAATGCAGCCGCAAATTACAAATCAGGCCTCCAGTTTTGTTTCAAGTGGTACTTCCACAAGATCAAACTAAACATCTTTCGAAATCTAAACTAGTTCTGCCGCGACAAACACTAGCAATTTAAGAAAGACTTTTACTTAAGTTAGGCTCTAAAATAACTAAGATCGACTATGGTTGTTAGGAAGGGAACCACCTAGATGTTATGGCTAACTAAGACCAGAAACTGCCGATGGGCCAAGTTAAATCCATAATTTCCACAAGCTATAAGTTAATTTAAATTTGAACTAATAATTTAGAATTGGGCCTAAAGAATAACTTTCAAGTTTAAACTAAATACGAACCGCTACCATTTGCCCGTCATGACAACAATCGGACCGTGACTTCTCCACTCCCGATCGGCATGACCACCTCTAGCTTGAGATCTGTCAGCTACGCTAAAGACTGAGAACAGCCTGGGGTTTTTATGCTGGCAAGGGGATCCAGCAGGACTAAGGGCGGACGTGGAGGAGAGCTATGGCCTCCTGAGTGGCTGAGGGCCAGGGGAACAATGGAATGTGGGAGGAGCAAGCGGTTTTACAAAGGGACTGCATGGGAGAACTTTGAAGGATGCAAGGCTTGATTAAAGAAGGTTCATTTCAAGTTATCCTTGATTAATAAAGTGAAAGCCTTTTAATTCAAAGTGTTTGAACTGTAATTAATAGGGTTATAACTTCGAACTTTGGAAAAGGATGAAAAATTAAATGAAAACGAAGCAGAACTACGATGTTATGCATCGCAACTATTGAAGGTTGGGGGGGATGAACTTGATTTGCACAAATTAGGTACTGATAATAATTGAAGGATTGTACAGATTTATTAAACATGATTAATAGAAGGAAAGCTAGTTGTTTGGCTTGGGAATGGTGATCACAAACGGCGATTTTACTGGAGATTTTAACTATTACAACTATTTACAACAAAATTCGTGTCCTGTAAAATTAAAGTTTAAAATAAATCGTCGAGCTCTTGGTAGGTGTGGTGTCGTCACTTGTGGCACTACAGTAATTAGCAATCCTTGGTTCCCTGTTGTTAGCCTAACCCAGACTAACCTACTTGGTGTGCCATAGTTAACTACTGATATACTGATAAGTAGTGATTTCCATAGATGTGACACATGATCTAGTGTGTCACATGACACTTGTTATAAAAGACAGTGTAGCCTAATAAGCACGTCCATTCCTGTGATTGCATTAAGTTGTGTACTAGTCGTTAATCTGCTGAGGGAACACCACACAATAAGGCTACCACCAGGACAGTCCAGTAGGGTTCAAGGGGCAAGTTAAAAATTTAATATCAAAGGAATAAAAAACTATCTTAGTAAGAATGCTATAACGCATTTAAATAAGAGTTATGTGCAGAGGCAGATAACTATTTTGGTGAAAGTCGGACATTTTTCATAACATTTCTGATCATTCAAATACAAATAAACAATATCGTTCTAAGTGTGTAATCCAACATGTATGTGTGGTTAAGTACCAACTGGCAGCCCCTCCTATGAACATAACTACTCTAGTGTATATAGGCTTTATGCCTTAACGAAAATCATGGAAATAAATACAACTGTACATAAGTTTTTTTTTTTTTTTTAATAACGGCGACCGGAAGTTGCGAGCGCTATGGCCCAGTTTGGAGAGTTTTTCAAATTGATGTGGAAAACAAACGGTGATGAATTTTACAATTCTGTTTCTGCAGGATTTTATCAGAAGTGTATGGCTATTAAGAGCTTCAAAGATGGGTCGATTTAGTCCATTATTCATGGAGATATGCTTGTTTAAAGTGCGAGGTCTTTTGGCCCTGGTGTGCCAAAGGGAAAAAAAAAAGTGTTCGTCTTGAAAAATGAAGGTTTTCCCCGAGGTTTTGGATTTTTGGAGTCCGGGTATTTCTCCAATCCGGTTTTCTGGCCAAAGCCCTTTACAAGCCCCATGCAGGAGATTCTATCTAGGGTTCCTGTTTAACTCCAAATAGAATCTAAAACAGAAAATGTCAGTACACACAAGATATGCAAATAACAAGACTGCCAAACCATGTAGCAAGTAACACAAAACATACTCTAGTAATGTATCACTATCAGTGACAAACCACTCTCGTTTCATTCATTCTTATCTTAGAATGAAGTAGACATTTGGGATAATTTTTCTTATCCCTGGATCAACAAGATAATTGTTACACTTTTTACAGAAATAAACTTTGCTGTTTTGTGTTTTTGGGGGACTGACGTTTTTGTGGCTCAGAAAACTTAAGTAAAATCAAAATTTACATACTACTGAAGAACACTAGTTTAGCACCAATTAACTTAATGCTGTCTGCGCTGCTTCGTGCAGGAAAATCGTACAAGTATCAAGAAAAGTGGGCAAAAGACATTAAGTTAAAAACTGTTTTCGAAGAAAAGAAAAAACTACAGTTTATGGTTTTTGTAATCGTTAACTGTTAAATGATACAGTCGCAACATTTAATGCTCTAACCAGTCAGCTATAATACACAGAATGTTATTTTGTTTATCTGGGGAAACATCGGAAAAAAATACCCCTGGGCGCACTCCTCAGGACCACGCGTGCGGTAAGGATCGGAATAGAGGATACCATGAGCGCATGAGCAACTATAAGCTCTATTTAAAGTCAACAGATTACCACTGAGATGGCTTAAAGTTACCAAACAACTTGTTTACAATTGGAAAATTAAAACATTGAAGGGTTTGAGGTATGACCCATAACTTAAACATAAAAATACAATGCTAGGAGGTTTTATGGCATATAACCAACAACCTTTTAACGACATAGTTAACCTTTTGAACTCAGAGGTGAGACAGACATCTTTTTTAAAGAAAGACATTTCGTAAAAACTTTAGGAGGAGTTAGCCAGGAACCACTATACTCCCATAGAATATTCCTAATGAACATTAATAATGAGTCGTTCAGTCCTTATAATTTTTCTTCCACAACAGGAAGACGTTGAAAATAATAAGGAAAGAAAACATAGGCACTTACATTTTGGAGTGAAGGCCAAACCGGTAATTAACTGGAAATTTATTTTGTTGTGGATGAGCTTCCAACGGACCACGTGACAAAATTTAAAGATAAAATGATTTTCAGTCAATTTTTACTGAAAATAAAACACTTAACAACTGCAAGTTTTAAGCAAACTACTGGTTTAAGGATCCAAATGATACTTTCCAGGTTTGTACAACTACACAGTCTCTGAAGTTTTAAAAGTTAAAAATTCAGCAAATATACTATTTAAGTTTAGTTGCCCGTAGATGGTGCCATGGTTGTAGCGGCACACTACTCACTGTTTAAAAGAAAACTCGCACGGGAAACCACTTTGTTAGGTTTTCGGTTAATTGCAAAAAAAAATTATTTTTAGAGGAGAAAACTGCATTAGGTTAGGTATTACAAACTCCGTTTCACTGGGAACACTTATTCAGTACTAGAGCCATAATTATACATTTATTTCCACCCTAGACTGACATAGAGTTTGAAACTAAAACATCGGTCCTATTTTTAAATAAAAGGATCTGGAAAAAAAAACTTAGTTGTTTAAAACTGGAAAGTTTTAAACAACTGGCACACTGAATTTAAGTTAGGTTATGCTCAGAAAGACTGACTTTCCTGAATTCAGGGAAGAAATTAAAGCACTGTAGGGAAGCATGTTTATACTCTGACTTCTGGATTATCAAATTTACAAGTTTCTACTTTAGGTTAGGACAGGATTGGTTGCGTACAGCAAGCCACTCGAGCGCTAAATAAGTTAACTTACGGCTTTGCGGACATGGACAAACTATTGTTAATATCACTAGCTGACAAACTTCGTTTTATTTTACCTAGATAAGGTTTATTTAACGTATCTTTCGTTGCATTTCATAAACAAAGATGGTGCCGTTTGTGAAACGTGGGGGCGGGGTCATTCGCTCTCAGCGAGTTAACTGCAGAAGTCTCAAGCATGCCCCTCCCATCGACGTGCGGCTCAACGACGATTGGTTGAGACCTGTTGTCCACTGGCTGTCTACGTTCTGATTAGGCTCGACCATTCCCGCGGGTCTGGTCTGTTTACTCTGGTGCACACACCTTTTTGATTGACACACACCGTTTGTTGCAAGGCTGTATTGCTCAGGGGGAGTTGCCACATACATAGTGCTTGGGGCAGACTCACGTGGCATGTTGTTAACATTTGGCCTGCGAATTAGGTTTAAAGAATTTATTCCTGGGATGCCCAGAACGACTTCAAAGAACGAACTGTTGGCCGATGTAATTGCAAACTACGGTTTTCACTACTATACCATCAGTTAATTTTAGGCTTAAATTTACTTGGGGCAACTCAACTATTTCGCTACTCGAAATAGTGTTACAACGAATTTTTCGTTTCAAACCTGGCCAGTTTTTGGCTAGCTTAGCGCTGACAATTGAAATTGAAATTGAATTTTTTTTTATGCTTTCCTACGCTACCGACTATAGTGCTATAGACTCTAAAATCTTACTGGTATTTTTCCCGACGAGAAAACATACGTTAGCATGCTTCCGAGCCTTTTGATTAAGTTCGGGGTATCGGTGGCGGAGGTGCGAGTACGAACCGCATTCTTAGCACGTTCTAACATTGTTAGGTTTTACACTGTTGGTATTATCAGCGTTAGCATCGGAGCTAGTTACGCTGTCACTGTTATTATTAGGTCCGTCTGGGTTAACAAATACATTTCTGGTTTGTTTACCTTGTTTAGAAAAGGCTTTAGAAGCCTGAACTATGCTGTGTTTTGCCATTATGAAAAGCAGCGTCAACAGTGTTATGCGTGTTGCGTGTCGTAAATTCGTCACACAATTTGGCCGCTTCGGCCAAGGTTCCAGTTTTAATTTGATCTGGCAACCATTTACGTAGGGCGATTGGGCATGCCTTAGTAAATTGCTCTAAAAGCATTAAATTGACAAGATTGTCAAAGTTACCGTAAACCCTTAATTGCTAGGGATAACCATCGGGAGAACAAAGTTTCTAGCTCAAACGCATGATCGTGCAATTGCTGTTCCGGATCCATTTCTAGCGATCGAAACTGTGTTTCCACAGACTCTCCCATTAAAAGCTGTAAACCGGTAGTCCATTGATTTCGTGGAATATTTTTACTAGTCATGGTCCTTTCAAATATTTTAAGAAAGCTATTAATTTCCGATTTCGGATTCCACTTAGTCACAAACGAACTACGTCGGCAATTTTTCCATGTTTTGGAACTGGATTTGGTTAAGCTGGGAGAGCGCCGTTAACTCAGGGCGGAGCCGGATTTGCTTGTTTAATTTTACAATTTCTTGGGCATTAAAACGTTCTGTAGCTAATGCCTCCTGCTCTCTAATTCGAGCTTCTTTTTCGTTAATGAAAACGTGTTGGTCTCTAATATGAGCCTCTTGGTCCTTAAGGGCTAATTCGTGGGCTCTGCGTTTGCTTCAGCCATTTCAAGAGCTCTGAATTTTAACTCTTCGGCTTTTAAGGAAAGAGTTAGGTTAGGTTTGGCTGCTCTTTGGCTGCTAATTCATTTTTTGCTAGAATAGTAGCCTCTCTCTCCTCTATAGCGCTAGCTAGTTCGTCAGAGAGGTTTGATAACGAAAGTTTGTTATCTTCAATTGTGCCACGTAGAATTTCAACTGATTCATGCCTGGTTTTGCTTACAATAAGACCTAGTTTCAAACAGGCCTTCCTAAGGTCCTTATACTGGATGTCTTTGATGACTTCTTCAAAATCTTCCAAATAGACATTTTTAGGCTTTTAACATTAAGTTTTCAAAATAAAACTTTTATAGGTGAAAACAAATTAAATGCAGCCGCAAATTAATTTACGTTAAAGTTTGAGTATAGCGAGTTATTAAAAACACTTCTCTCCCAAATCCAGCAAGCTATACAATAAATACACTTTTAAGACCCCTAGCACTCTGGTGTATGAATAAATAAGCCATCCAAAAATGAATTTAAATACAGCACTCGGCTTGGCGCCCTACAGCATATCTCATGTACACTTACCTTGTTACACAGTCACTGAGCGGTCAGTCAAGTCCAATCCATTCCTCCACCACTGGTTGAAGATGTTTTGCACTTTCACGTAAGTAGAACGTCCGTTGTAGAGGTCTACTTCACTTGAACTCAGGTTGGGTATCCAAGGTCCACTGGGCACTGTACAGGAGCTCTGTGTCCAATGCTGGCCGGCTTCTCCTTACAGGATACGGGATGATGTTGACATCAAACTGCAAGGCAGGTTTCATACTCGACAAAGTTTTCACTTCTCGGCTCCAGAATCAAGCTTTGGTTATTGGAGCGGTTGTTTGTACGTATTTTGTCGGCAGTACTGACATCGGATGGGGTAAATATTTTGACGAAGTCACTGTCATCTTTTTCTTGCAACTGTTTTGGCCCCAGTTGCGATCGACATGTTGAAGAATTGTTCAACTACAAAATTGGCATAGTAGCATGGCAGGGGGGAAAACGCTTGTAGGAACAGCACCTGCTCAGCTTACCGCTTCCACCAAATTGTAACGGCGGATGCTACGACTGCCGAGGTGCTTGTAACAACCCCGACATCTTGGTTGTCTTTGGTCTTTATTAAAAATTATTTAAACGTGTTTTGTTGGTTTAAAACAGCACAGCACATGGGGAATGGAGCATCTTTATCCTACGTAATTTATAGGCCTATCCAGTACTAGGTATTATTTAACTAGGTACGCGCTACCGCCATGGTGGAGTAACTTTAATTGCAAAATCCGGAGTTAAGAATATAAGTGGTCTAAATAGTATTATAACTCAACAATTAACAACTGGGAAAACAAACCGAAGTTTAAAACTCTTGGTTTTATTTATGCAGTTTAACAGAATTTAAAAATGACAATTTACATTCAACATTAGTTTTCACCTGTAAGGTTGGAGTAAAGCAACATGAATTTACAAATTAGAATTCAAAACGAACTAGCAGTTCAAGTTTAAAATTAGAAATTTCGCACGGGAAAGTTCACCTCTGGTATTTTTCAACCTCCTTGATAAAATAAAATGCAGCTGCTAGTTACAAATCGGCTAAAGTTTTGTTTCAAGTGGTACTCCCACAAGATCAAGCTAAACTCTTTTTAAATCGAAACTAGTTCTGCCAAGACAAACACTAGCAATTTAAGAAAGACTTTTACTTAGGTTAGACTCTAAAATATGTAAGATCGACAATGGTTGTTAGGAAGGGAACCACCCTGACGTTATGGCTAACTAAGACCAGAAACTGCCGATGGGCTACGTTAAATCCATAATTTCCACAAGCTAGAAGTTAATTTAAATTTGAACTAATAATTTAGAATGGGGGCTAAAGAATAACTTTCAAGTTTAAACTAAAAACGAACCACTGCCATTTGCCCGGCATGGCAAGAATCGGACTGTGACATCTCCACTCTCGATCAGCGTGACCACCTCTAGCTTGAGATCTGTGAGCTGTGCAGCCGGGGGTTTTTATGCTGGCAAGGGGGATCCAGCAGGATTAAGGGCGGACGGAGAGCTGCGGCCTCCTGATTGGCCAAGGGCCATGGGAACAATGGAAAGTGGGAGGAGCAAGCGGTTTTACAAAGGGACTGCATGGGAGAACTTTGAAGGATGCAAAGATTGGTTAAAGAAGGTGCATTTCAAGTTATACTTGATTAATAAAGTGAAAGCCTTTTAATTCAAAGTGTCTGAACTGTAATGAATAGGGTAAATTCTTCGAACCATTACTTAGGGAAAGGATGGAGAATTAAATGAAAACAAAGCAGAACTACGGTGTTATGCATCGCAACTATTGAAGGTTGGGGGGGACGAAGTTCATTTGCTCAAATTAGGTACTGCTAATTAAATGAAGGATTGTACAGATCTATTAAACATGATTAATAGAAGGAAAGCTAGTTGTTTGGCTTGGGAATGGTGGTCACAATCGGCGATTTTACTGGAGATTGTAGTGAAAACTATTTACATCAAAATTCGTGTCCGGTAAAATTAAAGTTTAAAATAAATTGTCGAGCTCTTGGTAGGGTTCAAGAGGCAAGTTAAAATATCAAAGGAATAAATAACTAGCTTAGTAAAAATGCTATAACGCATTTAAATAAAAATTATTTGCAGAGGTAGATAACTAGTTTAGTGAAAGTCGGACATTTTTCATTACATTTGCGATCATTCAAATACAAATAAAAAATATCCTTCTAAGTGTGTAATCCAACATGTATGTAAGGTTAAGTACCAACTGGCAGCCCCTTCTATGAACACAACTAAGCTAGTGTATATCGGCTTTATGCCTAAAAGAATATCATGGAAATAAATACAAATGTACATAAGTTTTGAATAACGGCGACCGGAAGTTGCGAGCGCTACGGCCCAGTTTAGAGAGTTTTTCATATTCATGTGGAGAACAAACGGTGATGAATTCACTCACAGCTAATTAAAACAAGACACTCTCTTGCATCTGACCACCAAGCAGAACTCTCACATCCCATCCAATTGAAGAGGAAACAGCAACACAATACATACTTGTCACTCAATCTTTTTTTAAGTGAACACGTATGTTTCGATTGCTAAAAGTAGGATACTTTCCCTTCACATGTTTAATATCAGTGGGACTATGATCTGAAAGTGTTTGCACATGCAGAGCAGAGCAAATTGTTGACGACAAGTCTGAGGCATCCTAAACCGTATTTCTGCAACTGGACACACTTATGGGATCTTACTAAGCATGCATAATATTGGCACAGATTATCACCTCAAATGAATATTCCTGTTAGGCTGCTCGTGTTAGTAGCACTTAATAAGATTTGGAAAGGAGAGGACATTAATGACCAGAAGAATGAAAATTGTTACAAGTGTTGCAGGACACAACCACAGATATTTAACACCACTGTGATATTCAAGTTTAAATTTGTCGATGTCACATTTTTTAACTGGCAGACATCTCCATGGCCTAAAATTCTTTGCTAGGCATCAATATCACACTTAACGAAAACTAAGCCGATTTTGGACAATGCAGCAATCATAAAAAATCAAGACTTCTCAAATCCCTGAAAGTTTAAAGATGCTGTAGATCCATTGACAGCAACCAAACCTAAGTTTTCTTTAAAGTTCCCAGTTCCTATATTTATAAGGAGGAGGAGAGGATGCTTATGAATTGAAAAATCGTATCTTAACTCGATTATGAAGAGTGGTGATTGCTGGGACAAAGTGAACCCAGCTTGATCCTTAACCATAAGCAAGGGAAATGAAATTTGCTCCATGACTGCTGGCAGATGAATTTGTGGAAAGAGTGAACTATTTCTATGAAGCGAAGGAAGGATGCGAAAGGAAGGGCAGACCAACATATTGGTTATTTGATCCAATGCTTTAACAAATCTAGCCGTACTATTGCCAACAATACAATACACAGCTGAAGAACTACATAAATACAAAAACGTAGAGGAGCTGAAAAAGGGGTGACAGAATAAGGGCACGAACCTATCAGATGCAGTTGAAGTAACAGAAATTAATGCAGAAGATTTTGTTTAAGTCTACCTATTGACTCCCGTTATTTATTATATGGAATTCACCAATCCATCTTAAAAATTGTAAGGTTCCTTAATTGAAATACTGATGATTTTAATTAACGTCCTGACTTAGCCGTGAATTGATTTCTAAAGAAATCTGCGATAATCGTGCAATACAAATAACAGTTCAGTAAGAATATCGTATAGTTACGATAATCGTGGAACACAAAAAGCAGTGTACTAAGAATATCGCACAGTTGTGATTATCGTGGAACAAAAAAAGCAGTGCAGTAAGAATATTGCACAGCAATGATAATCGTGGAACATAAAAATCAGTGCAGTTAGAATATCGCACAATTGCAATAATCGGTGGAACACAAAGCAGTGCAGTAAGCATATCGCATAGTTGCTACAATTGTGGAACACAAAAAGCAGTGCAGTAAGAATATCGCACAGTTGCGATAATTGTGCAATACAAAA
>JAHWFP010232904.1:0-17131 GCA_023313725.1 Lithobius niger | reverse complement strand
ATACGATGAGCCCATCCAAAATGGCAGCCGGTCAAACATTAGGAATTTTCTCTGCATCCCTGTGTCTTATTCAGGCCAAAGACGTCATAAAGGAGATGTAGATGGAAGCAAAATGCTTCGTTCAATTTAGTTGGATTACACCCACGTCTTTTGCGGTTTGAAGCCAAGACAGAGTGTGGGCCTCACGCCCCTCTCCTCACGCCCCCCCCTCCCCCTCGCACTAAAGCCCACACTCTGGGTTTCAAACCGCAAAAGACGTTGTAGGTGTGATCCAACTAAACTGAACGAAGCATTTTGCTGCTACCTACGCCGCTTTCTGACGTCTTCAGCCTGAGTAAGACATAGGGATTCAGAGGAAATTCCTAATGTTTGACCGGCTGCCATTTTGAATGGGCTCATCGTATCGAAGCTATCGATGCGGCACTTTACTCGCCAAATAAGGACCTTTCAAATAAGGTATTCATCTACCCCCCATTCCATTGAAAATATCTGAGTTTGGGCCCCTGGGCCCACCCAGATGCAGGCGTAATGCAGGTTGTACGAAAAGGAAGACCCTTTAACCAAACTTACATTGCCAAGGGTTTCATATTTTCTTTCAACCCTTTAAAAAGTTGTGAGAGTGTTCTGAGACTTTTGGGATACCCTGCATCTCTTTAACTTTGCGCGGTAGTTGGAAGTGCCACGCAGTAAGATACACCAACCCAAACATGCCAATATTTACAATTCATACTTTTAGCTTCATGTAACAACTTTGCCGCACAAGCGATCAATTAATGAACACAGCTCGCAGCATTTTAGAGCAAACGTTATAACACGTACCAATCGATACTAAGTGCCAAATTTAATTGGAGACGGCCAACCCTTTTAACGGACGGATATGGGGGAGGAGGTAAGGTACGTTTGGGTTGGGGAAAATACCCAACCAATACTCGATCAAGGTGTGTATGCCACGCGCGCCTTCGTTAGCTCGTGGCAGTCAAAGCGTGCGCACAAATGGGGGGGGGGGGGGAGGGTGTCCGGGTGCAATAATTCGTTCACCCATCCTTCCAAGAATGGATTACCAAACCTAATTGCGCAAATGACTGAAACGGAAAATTTCAGCTATCAGCCTTTAACACGGCCGATTGCGCCGACTAATTTCGTCGGCGGTCGAAAGTGTGGCATCGCGCGAAAAGCAGGCGTCAATTGTTGAAATATGGCGGCCCATTTCGACACGGTTTGGGGCCTGATACAAGATTAATCGGAAAGGTGTGCACTCATTTATTACTGATGCCAGAGTCGTTATGATGACGGGGGCGTTATTATACACGTGCCTTCGCTGTTAATCGAGGCTTGATTTAGGTCGGCCATAAAAGCTGTATATGTTGAGTGAGTTATTGTTATTCAGCCCGTCTCCTATAAACAGCAACAAAGTAATAAAGCCGCCGGAACTAAGCGGACACTCGGCATTAACGACTGACGTTGTGACAGTGTAGAGAGCTTGTCTATACGTTTGACGATTCCCGATATCGAGCCGCCGATACGAACTCCCGATTCCATCTCCAGATCTCAACAATGATTGTAATGTTCAAGACGAAGACATTGTGTTTGTTTACCATCCCTTGTTTTAAATAATGAAACACTGTTACGTTTGATATCACGTAAACAATCAACTGTAGCCCCACGTGTTGGATGAATTTTTCTAGCTTTAAAAAATTCACATCTCTCCTGATCCTCCCAACTGAACCACTCCCGCATCCATCGCCATTTTTGGATGCCATTAAGGCCGTTTATTTAGAATATTCTCCCACAACCCTAGCCAAAACGTCAACTCAACCCGGACTTAACCAATACTGACGTGAGCAGTATTCCAACCCATTTAAAGCTTACATTAGCCAAATCCTAAACAACCCGAACGTTCGTTCTTCTTGCACCCTTTTGTGACTGGAACCCGCAATTCCAGCGAGCTAATAAATCAACCATGATCTGAGGAGCCACTTTTTGGGTAACATTACTCCGCCATTTTTTTTTTTTTGTTGAAATTTTAAGCATGTTCCCTAAGCCAAGTTCCCAATATATTTTGGCGCATCAGCTGGGAATTCTGCCACTGAACTATGTTTGGGGTAACATTATTCCACCATAGGTTTAAAGAAGCTTTGATAGTCAGGTTTTGGATCAAAATTTCGTACCCATTTTAGCTATACCAACCTTCTAAAACCCTCGTCCCCTCTTTGTACCTGTCAGTCATGTTGTGAACCACACAAGGTAAACCCCGAAGCCAAGTTCCCAGCAAGAGTACAAAAACGTCAGGAGAACGTAAAGTTCCTCCAGAACGAGGCGTAACGAAGTCTGATTCAATATATGCGGGCGTTTGAGGAGTCCGGTGATTATCGCCATCTTTAGTATCGTGGACAGTACAAGGAGATAAAAAATTCGACCATTCGAAGTGTTTTTCTTCTGGGGATGGGGAGAAGTATAGGAAGGCAAGAGCAGAGACATTTCAGGCTTAATGGCGTCAGAGGCTTAATGTCGCGTCGACAAAGACGTTATTAGCGCAAACTTCAGTCACAATGTAGCAGTCCGAGTCACCACTGCGCCACACATTACAGAGATGTTAACCAAACTCCAAATCTAAATCTTATTGTATATCTGTACCTCCTGCAAAAAACTGAAAAACCCCGGACAGGAGGACAGACTCATCATCCAATTGACACGCAATGTCTCACGGAAGGCGAAAACGGCGACGAACACCATCAAGATGGTGACAATCGACAAAAACGTGACGCGCCATGGGTGGCCGGCGATACCAATGATATTGAGGAGGGACAACTCCCTCAAATGGAAACAATGGGTAGGGTTGGTGTGACTAATACGCAAACGGGCTAACACCACCTCTTCCCGCCGACCGCAGCGACAAGCCGAGTGATATTCCCGGAGAGTGCCTGTAATAGCGCACAACTACAAAGCGTCTCCAGGGGATGGGGAATTTGCCCTATTCTAAGCGTTTGACTGCCCTCAATCTAGACTCCTTGGAACTGCGCAGACTGAAGACCGATCTCATCTTGACATACCGTATTCTACATGGCATGCTGGGTGCTTACCTTCCTTTTTTCGAAGCCTGCCCGGTCACAACTACACGCAGTCATTCCTTTAAGTTAATGCATCCGCAGTTCAAGTCGGAATGTCGTAGAGCCTACTTTTCTGTGCGAGTTGTTCCAGCCTGGAACTCACTTTCCAACTTGGCCGTAACGAGCACCTCTGTGGCTCTTTTCTAGTAGGCTTAACCCCAGCGATACTTCACAACTTCGTAAAAAAGACCTGAGCATCTTCCCCAGGCTCCATGAAGGGACCTTTAGCTTTTCTGATGCCTTACTTTTGTTTTGACGCCACGTTTCCTTTGCACAGGGTTGGTGTAAGTAGGTCCAGGCCCCTTCCTTCTTCTAACCACTTAATTGGGGTTAAACAGTACTTATACTTATAACTTATTGCCGTCTTGTTTGTCCCACATGGCTAAAGTTCATAAACTGCTCTGAAGAATTTTTCCATTGTTCACCACAGTAATAGATAAAAATGCAGACGGTCCAGTACGGAGGAAAAGTGAGGACGCTCCGGCAATGGGCCTCACTCTCCTATGTCTCAGGGACCAGGTGATGAAACTTGGCTCAACCAACAGTTAGCTGCATATCCCTTTCCCTTCCCTCCATCGACTAACCATCCAAATCGTAACAAGCATATCCCAAACATTAGGAATACTATGGCCACAAAAAACGCTAGTGAAATATACCGCCGATTCTCGTCTCCAAAACGAGCATGACAGGTAAAAACTCTCGAAACTTACTAAACAAAGGTAAAACTCTTTGGTTGCCGTACTAAATTTTGTTTAAGCCTGGGTGCCTGTTCGTTTCCTTCACAGATTCTGACCACTTCCTGTTTGATGGGACTTGGCTTCACCAGCCTCCATTCAATCACTTGCTTTGTGGCCGGAATTTACTTAGGATGGGCGCAAAGAAATGGTGTCCTGACCAGAACTTTGGCCAAATCATACTTCTGCCGGAAGTATGATTTGGCCGAAGTTCTTGTCGAGACTAGAAGTCTTCCGGTATGGGGGAGCTGCAAAGGACGCCGGAATTCAAGGTTTTGGAAGTGAGAAAACTTAAAAGGAAAACAGGATATTAAAAAAAAAATACTGAACAATACTTCAGTATATTTTATATAAAGGATGAGTCTGACTACTTTAAATTCGCCAAACTCGTTAAACCTTCTAAATTTTCAAATCCAGTGGGATTCATTATCAAAGGATGGGTAATCTGCATTTGCAGTCTCTCTTTCTTTTTTAAGCGAGTGTGATAGGAATTTAATGTTTTTTAACGTTTTTGGTATACTTTGATAGTGAATGCCACTGGATTTGATAATTTAGGAAAAAGGTTTCGCGCGTTTTCAGAGGTTGGACTCATCCTATTCATATCTTTATTTCATGTCTTTAGTTTCATGTATTTATTTCTGGAGACGTTATTGTTTGGGAAGGTCTTTTAAGGTCTGTTATGTGGTCTAACACTGCTTGAATATATGCCTGGTCTGGCCTCGAAAGCCACTAAAGGATACTGGCAGTATGTTCAACAACGAGTTACCAAATCCTTTCCTGGTCTTAGAAATCCGTCTTATTCTTCGCGACTGAGACATCTTAAGCTGGATACTCTTGAGCTACGTAGTAGGTTGATGAGATTTAAAACTGACTTTTAAAATTGTGAGAGGTTTCGTTGCCATAAAATTGCTACTGTCTGAACTTTGGATGATGCCTCGTCCGAGGGGCATTGTTATAAGCTCAAGAAGCCGAGTGTTCGTCTTGAGGTACGGAAATATTTTTTGCTGTAAGGGTTATCGACCCCTGCAACGCATTATCGGTGGACACTGTAAAAGCGGATACGGTTTCGATTTTTAGATGCCGACTTAGGGGAGTTGACCTGGAAGGCTTCCTGAAACTACTGGAATAGTGCTTTTAACGCTTCCTCCCTGTAATCTGCTTGTGTTTTTAAATATACGTTTTGTTAATTTTTAATCATAGGTCCTGGACGTTCCTTTTATACGTCAAATACATTGCACGGCGTTTCTAAAAGCTTATCATATCTTGCAATCCGATGCTGTTTTTACCGTTGCGTTATATTTCGTTTTATCCACTTTTTTTTTTTTTTTTGCTGCGACTTGCAACCAGTCTTGTGGAAATGTTTTATTTCTCGTTTACTTTTTTTTTATGGTGTGTATGGGATAGGCCTATCCTTTTTTGATGTTGTTCTTAATTATAGATTTTTTTTTAACTTAGGCATTTTATTCTATTACTGTAAAAATTTAAATGGAGTCCTTATTTTTGTACTGTGCACTTTCGGATTTTTTTTTTTGCACTCCCAACCACACACAAATCATCTGTTTTGGGGAGTTCGGGTTTACCAATTTTTGCTAATTTTTGTTATTGTTAATAAGACTGGGTAATAAACTTAACTCAAGTTGGGTTTTCTCATCTAGTGGGTGGTTGAATACGAGGATACGCATCCTAAAATATCAACTATTTACGAGACTAATTATTTACATTCAATTAGTCCCCTTAAGAAATTTGGCAAAGAAAACTGAAACACAATCCACAGACAACACATCTTGGTATTTACGTGTTCAACACATCCAAGATTAGGACCATACAGTTCTTCAAAATTGGTATTCAAAAATTAAAGGCATATTATTTACAAAATTATTTTGCAGGCCAGATAAGATCTAAATTAAAACCTTTGTACGAAAAAAAGATATATGTAAGAAGGAATGTCGGATAGAAGCCAAGAGTGAACGCCATACTTAGTTCGGCAACCCAACTTTAAAAGTTTACACTTTATCAGAGACGTGACTGACTCGGACAGGCGAATCAACTCGCTGGTATTTTACCTTCATCCGTGTGAATTACTGGTTCTCAAGTTCGAATATGTCCATAACGTTTTAGTCTTCTGTACAGCCGTACCGGCTGAGAGACTATTGCAACGACTTTGTCCGTCCGTCCGTCTGTCGCTTTTTTCAACTTCGCAACGGTACCAAATAGAGACGACCACGGTCTACAACGTTAGATTCAGTGTAAGAAGTTAGTAAAATAACATGGCAAATTAAAACATCGTTACTTCCTTATAGTTAATAGACTTCGTCGACGTAACTACACTAAATAATAACATTTGATCGTCGGAATGAAATCCTAAGATAACACGCAATAAAAACAAATGGAATTTAGCTTCGTTTAAAATAGTCTCGTCGCATTGTTCCATGAATGAATACAGCACCGTCATCGCTGTCCGTTGCTCATGGCAACCGAACAACGCGTGCCGCCATTTTGTAGTGGTGGGGTAAATAATCGCGTATGAAGCAAGCAGACGACGTTACCTGGTTTAGCCACGGAGGTAGGAATTCGCTGGAAATCGCTGCAAATCTAAACAAGGATGAACCCTCTACTCTTCTTTTGTTGACGTAACCAGAAATCCGACAATCGTTAACCATCTTGATGGATAAACATGACACCAGCGCTGATGGCACGAAACAAGCCAAAATAACAAAATGGCGGAAAGCCAAGCCATCTTCCCCACCAGTCTAGCCAGAGGTTGGGCTCCACGGCCACATGATGACAGTATACCGCAGCAAACTGTGACGTCACAGGTCACTGCTCTATAGGCTCATCGTCGAACCAAATTCTACATTGGGCCTATCTGCTACTTACAAAATTAAAACAGCAGTTTAAAAAATAAGGCTTACAAAATAAAAATTAAGCCTACAATCTCGTTACTGCGGAAACGTCAAGTTGCTACGAGTCATTGCTGGCTTCATCAACAGTGTCACTCCCGTCAATTCCCTACTACCACTGATCTATACATAGGCTACGTTGCACATTACGTTGTAAACACTGTAACTGCGTGCCCGGAGGCGCACCGTGTTACAAACATGAATAGGCGTACTATACAATCTCAATCTCCGGTAGCTGCTGCTTACGAAATTAAAGCTGCTGGTAAAATTAGGCCTAAAAGCTGACAATTACGCCTGAAATGTAAAATAAGCTTCAAACCTAACACATTTTTAACCGGTAATTCTGATGGTTACTGCTTTTAGATTACATAATAGAGATAGCTGTTGCAATGCGTGATAGAGGTGTACGTCTCAACATTGGAAGTGGGGAACTGTACAGAAGACTTAGGAAGTCGCTGTAGCCGCTTGTTTAAAAATATTCCTGAGAAAATGTATCGTATATTTCCTCGAATGAGTGCCAGTACGCTTAATATTACACCACGTGCCAAGCCAGGCAGTTATTCGACACCCAGCACTTTTTTTAGGCGCGGCGCTCCTTATTTTTGACATGTAGCTAGTGTAAGCTGAAGTTCAGTTTAAAAAAAAAAAAAAAAAGAACTCATAAAACGAAGAACGTCATATATTTATGCGAACTCAATGCTTTTGCTTGACTCTACAGTAAGATAAAAAAAGAACCTAACCTTTGAAAGAAAAACGAACACAAATTACGGGTTTAGCCAATGAAACAACTGTTTTTAAAGAGCATCCTGTGCTGATGCGAGGACTTTTTATTGTTGCACATGCTGAAACCCGGCGTTTATTAGAGGCCCAGCGCTCTTTCAAAGTATAGGGTGCATAATGGAGAAAATACGGTACACACGTCCGATTCCAAGTCTAGAAATGTAAATTGTTTTCATGCTGTCTGTAAAAAAAAAAGTCTTGCAACATTCGTAGGCCGTTTGAATGAGAATATTTAGAGCACAGAAAATCAGCAAGAACACAAGGGCAGGATCCTTGAGGAGTGGATGCAGAGGGGGTCCGTTTGCATCCTGAACGTTTGCATCCTGGAGCCATGACACACTGTAACCTGGCCACGGGCAATTGGTCAGCGGTGGACTTAGCCTTTTGCTCCCTTGTCGTCACAGTTCACTTCACTTGGGCTGTCACTGCCGATCTGCATGGAAGCGATCACCTCCCCGTTGTGTTGTCCATGACACAAGGGGGTTCTGTGGCTTCCAGGCCAGCCCGGTGGGCGCTTAAACGTGCTGAATGGTCAGCCTTTGCTGAGGCTGCTGTATTTCAGCGTGCGGTTGAGGACTTTTCTGATGTGGATGAACTTTCCACTCATTTCGCTGACGTGGTCCTTGCTGCTGCTCATGCTACTATCCCGCGTTCGTCCACACAGCTGCGGCGGGTTCCTGTTCCGTGGTGGACGCCTGCTTGCGGGCGGGCTATTCGGGCCCGCCGGCGAGCGTTGCGTGCATTTACGGTCGTCCCAACTACTGACAACTTTGTAGCCTTTAAGCGCTGTCGGGCCCGTGCCAGGTATGTCATCCGTGAGGCTAGACAAGCTTCGTGGACAGCTTATGTTTCGTCGATCACGCGCTCCACGCCTTCTCAGCAGGTGTGGCGGAAGGTGCGCCAGATCTCGGGGAGGAACGTGTCTTCCCCGGTTTCACAGCTGAAGGTGGCGAATTCCGTGATCTCTTCTGTGCCGGATATTGCCGACTGTCTTGCGTCTGCGTTTGCGCGGGTCTCGAGTGATAACCATTATGATCCTGGTTTCCTCAGAATAAAGCGGAGAGAAGAGGCTCACTCTCTCGCTCCGACGGGCTAGAGGAGTACAATTTACCGTTCACCAGGCAGGAATTTGTTTCAGCTTTGTCCAAGTCGCATGACTCAGCCCCAGGGCCTGATGATGTTCACTATCAGCTGTTGAAACATCTGCCTCTTGCCTCCCAGCAGTTCTTGCTGGAGATGTTCAACCGTGTGTGGGCAGAAGGCTCTGTTCCGGCAGCGTGGAGGACAGCAGTGGTCATCCCGATTGTGAAACCGGGCAAAGACCCTACTGCTCCTTCCAGTTGTCGCCCAATCGCTCTGACTAGCTGTGTCTGTAAACCTATGGAACGGATGGTCAGTGAGAGGTTGGTCTGGGTGCTGGAATCACGCGGATTCTTATCTGCATCCCAGTGTGGCTTTCGGCGTTTTTGGTCAACCATCGATCATCTGGTTGCCGTTGAATCGGATGTGAGGGAGGCTTTTCGCCTGCGTCAACATCTGGTTCAGGTTTTCTTTGACTTGGAGAAGGCTTATGATACGACCTGGCGTTATGGGATTCTCCGTAATCTCTATGACTGTAACTTGAGGGGACAGATGCCACTGTTGCTTTCCGCTTACCTCTCCGGCCGTTCTTTTCGTGTTCGTGTCGGGGCGACTCTTTCCCGCCCGTTTGTCTTGGAGAATGGTGTGCCTCAAGGGGGTGTTCTTAGTGTCATCTTGTTTGCTATTGGGATCAACCCCATTGCTCAGCAAGCTGCTGTTCCCCAGTCATTGTTTGTCGATGACTTCGGCCTGCGCTTTCGGGCAGCTCGCATGCAGACCTGCGAGCGGCAGCTACAGCTGGCGATTAACAAAGTCCAGACCTGGGCAGTCAGTAATGGTTTCCGGTTTTCTCCGGACAAGACTGTGTGCATTCACTTTTGCCGCCAACGAACACTGCACCCGGATCCTTGCCTGTACTTGGGGCAGGCGCAGATTCCTGTTGTCCCACAGGCACGTTTCCTGGGTCTGGTGTTCGATTCCAGGTTATCTTGGCTTCCACACTTGCGCCAACTTAAAGACAAGTCTTTGCGGGCACTTAACATCTTGCGGGTTCTGTCGGGCACTTCATGGGGTGCCGATCGCACTGCCATGTTGCGCCTCTACAGAGCCCTTGTCCGCAGCAAACTTGATTATGCGTGCATGGTGTATGGTTCGGCTAGTGACTCGACTCTCCAGGTGTTGGACACTGTGCATCACAGTGGCCTGCGTGTGGCGACTGAGGCATTTCGAACTTCTCCAGTGGTCAGCCTCTATGCTGAGGCCTTGGAGCCACCTTTGGCCATTCGTCGGCGGAAGCTGGCCATTCAGTATGCTGTGCGTTTACGTGCTGTGGAATCCAGTCCTGCTTGGTCCATGGTTTTTGGGCCAGACTTGCGAATCGGTAGACGCAGGGTGGGTAAGGGTGATTTCCGCGATAGGCTCCAGCAGTCCTGTCAGGAGATAGCCTTTGAAATGCCCAGCGTTTTGAGGCTTGGGGGGGATGCCAGTGGCCCCTTGGCTTGTCCCAAGTGGCATTTTCATTTTCGCTCTGGCGTCCCTCCCGAAGAGTTCCACTCTGCCAGCAAGGTACTTGCAGGAGTTCCGGTGGCTGTGTTCTCAGTACGCCGGTTATCAGCGGCTGTTTACTGATGGGTCGAAGTCAGACGCTGGCGTGGCTTGTGCTTGTGTTTGTAAGGGAGTGACGGTTGCCCATCGCCTTCCATCAGGCTATTCTGTGTTTTCTGCAGAGCTCTTGGCTCTCGGTTTGGCGGTGGAATGGATCCTTGGCCTTCAGGGCACGCATTTCATTATCTTTAGTGATTCCATGAGTGCCCTGGAGTCCTTGGCGACTTACAATCCACGGAACCCCTTGACACAACGTGTCCAAGCTTTGCTTTCCCGCTTGCCTGGCCAGCGGAAAACCGTGCTTTTCTGCTGGATCCCGGGCCATGTTGGGATAGGTGGAAATGAGCAAGTGGATTCTGCAGCAAAAGGGGCCCTTTCTGGCCCTCTCGGAAGGGATCTCAGCCTTGTTCCCTCGGACGCTTTTCCAACTCTGCGTCTAAGGTTACACGCTTTTTGGCAAGCCTCGTGGGATGGACAGGACGGCAATAAATTACGAGCTATTAAAGGCACTGTTGAGGAATGGCACTCGGCGTGTCGCCGCAGTCGCCGTGAGGAGATGGTGTTGGCCCGTTTGCGCATTGGTCACACTCGACTTACTCACTGTTTCCTTTTGCGGGGGGTTGACCCTCCTGAATGTTATTGGTGTCGGCGGCCACTTACGGTCCGGCACTTCCTTGTTGATTGTTGCCATCTTGATGGTTTTTGTCGTCGTTTCCATCTTCCGCATGACATTGTGCGTCAATTGGGCGATAAGTCTGTCCTCCTGTCCGGTGTTTTTCAATTTTTGCAGGAGGTACAGATGTATGACAAGATTTAGGTTAGGGGTTTGAATAATATCTCTGTAATGTGTGGTGCAGTGGCAACCCCGGACCACGGCACTGTGCCTGGGGTGGGCGAAAGTGCCAAATTTTCGACCGCCCATTAAGCCTCAATCCCCCCCCCCCCTCAGCAAGAACCCCAGGATCGTGATAGACTGAAGAAGAAGAGCACTAAAAAACAATGGCTACTCAAAAGCCGTAAGTTTCCTTTCCAATCTTTCAACAGCTAAATATTCCGTCAGTCCGACATCTGTGTGTCTACGGAACTTTAACTAATTTTTGTAAAAACGGTGCTCACTTCTCAACTCATCAAGTCACTGATGACGATACTAGCAACGAATCATGTTTATACGTTGTTCAACCTAAAGTTGATAAGGAAAACTACAAATGCAGTTACTTTCCGGGTACTAACTTTTATAATTCCTCGCCCACAGAAATTAAGCGTTTAAATGAGATGTGATCATTTATGAAACATTTGCTCAGGTGGCTAGTTCATGTAAACCCATATACTTTAGAGAATTTGTTTTGTTTCATTTTGCATTTTGCTTTTCTTTCGGCTAAGTATTGTGCTATTTATTGTTCAATTTCTATGTTATTACTCTTGTAATTTTTTTTTATCTTTGCAATTTTACCTAAATAGTTTTTCTTCTTTTGTTTTTATTTTATTGTTATAATTATTGCTATTTTTTTTTTTTGGTAAATAATTTTTCGCATGTAATCCTGATTTCTGACTGTCGGATATATATACAGTATGCATCTGCAGTCCTGAAACATGAAGGCCTATATGGTATAGGCCTATACAGTGTAGGCCTATACGATGTACGCTTATACCATAATAAGCCTAAGGTGTTACTGTGAGTGAACGCCTATTGTGGAATACATTTGCTACTCCCATTAGGTGTCTATTTTGCTCATAGTTTGCTGATTTGCACACCTTAGACCTAATATGGTGTAGGCGTACATGGTATAAGCCTACACTGTGTAGGCCTATGACACCATATAGGCCTACCTGGTCCAGAACTTCTGAGACATACTGTATATCTTTGCTCAGTTTTAGTTAGATTTGCACTTTTGTCCGGCCCAAATCCATACGCGGGCATCTGCTCTTGCGGTGTGTGGGTTTGTCACTTATATGATTTCTAGCATCGTACTCGGCTTCGCCCGGGGATTTGTTTGACCTGTGGCTGTTTCCCAGTATTTGCTAGGTGCTGGCTGATCATTCACTGCAACAGTCAATTTTTGTTTGTGTAACACCCCCCCCCTTTCCGCCAATCCTCTCCCTCCCCTCCTCCTTTTATCCCGCCCTCTCCCTCTCCTCTTGGTTTCCTTCCCTTTCTCCTCTTTGCTATACGTAGTTGAACACGTACCCGGCTCCTGTGCTTGTTTGTTCTCTTCTAGGTCCAGTTAATGCGTATTCGTATGCTTAATGGTAACAGCTCACTTTGCCCTACTCCTCCTCCCCCACTCCCAGTCTTTTGCTGTGGCTTAAGCGATACGTACCGTGTGAAAAAGAAGTGTGCATGACGTCATGTAATACTTGCCCTTGAGATTACCACGGTGTTTAGTTAGAAGGATTATTATTAGAGCAAATTGATAGTCGAGGCAACAATGTTACAATTTCAACTTCTTTTCAGGGCAACAACGTCCCAGTTTCAACTTCATGCCACAGAATTGACACACTCGCACGTTTTCGTTGTTCCCCTTCCGGGGGGTCGTCGTTGCGGTTGCTTAATTTCTGCTATGAGACTTTGGTTTATAATGTAAGAAGATCCTCGTATTTGCTTCTAAATAATAATAATAAACTCAATAGTAATAATAATCAAAAAGTCCCACACACACGAAAAAATTAACATAGCCCCAAATAGTGTACGAACGGGTATACCAACCTATCACAAGTTTAAACGACAACCTTCACTTTAAGAAAGTCCCTTGTAAAATCACCAGCACACATAGCGTCTCCGTAATTTTGTCGAAGAAGAAGTCGAGGAAAGAAAAACTGAGGACGAGAGGAGGGAAGAGTGTCATTTTATCACCAGGCCAAAACTCCGGAGCTCAGCTGAAAACAGATTTGAGAAAACATAGGGCGAGACCTTCCTGATCTTTGCTTGCTAACCCCCCACCCCCCTCCCCCCTCCCAAATCCTCGAACTCTCTTCTTCCTACGTTACCAAAGAGCATGTTTTGCTCCCCATCCCAGCTGCGGGGGCGTCAGAAGATATCTATGGCGCCTTACACAGCATACGACTGACCATTCCATTTTTTTTTCCCCCTACAACCTTCCCTTTCCCTTTTAAGATATAGAGAAAATAGGAGGTCGCGTTGCCCACATTGCTGGATTTGTCTCCGGCTTCTTCTTTTCCCATTCTCAAATTGAAGTTTGAATTATGAGGGGGTTCGTGCAAGAAGGTTTCTTTTTTTTAGCTCTCTTTTTTTCTTTCTTTCTTTCTTTTTCCCTTTCTTATGTTCTTTTTTTTTTTGTTTGTTTTTTTTCCTTGTGTTTGTGTGGGCGCGTGTGTGTGTGTGTGTGCGAGGCATGGGGCGGTTTTCTGACACAGAAGCAGTCAAAACTTGTGCTGTCCAGCTAGGAGCTTGTCAGCAAATACATCAAGGCAACCATGAAGAAAATGGGTCTTCCATCTCCGGAAAACAAATCACGATTCTCTTGAAGGGGAAAGGGGACGAAAGAGTGGGAGAGGATTTCGCCCTTCTGCTGGGCCTTTTTAGCACCGACTTCGTTATCATGTAGGGCCTACTTAACATGAGGAAGACACCGTGGCAAATCACATGCGTATTACAACTAGGGCGTTTTTGTGTGCGCGGTATTTTATGAGCGGCTCTGCAAGTATTTTATGAGCGGCTACATCTTCCTGGAAGAGGCGGCTTTAATCGACGGCCGCCATTGTTTTTGTAACCATCTTGGATATCGGCAAGCACTCTGCTACTAAAAACGTCAATCGATTATCTGTGTTCCTTCTGCAGCGAACTCAAGATAGGCCGCGGACACTATAGGGCGCCTTTACGCAACGACTCGCTTTTGCATTCTCGCAGCTAGAAGCTAAAAATCATCTGAAGTTCCAAATAGCGGCAGTTTTAGCTGCACCGGCTCGTTACAAAAACAGTTAATAATTTGAGTTCAGAAGCGACTAGGAAAATCATTTCGTTAGGAGGAATTCTTTATCTTATTGTCACGGATTATGAGAATGCCAGCAGTTGTTCAAACGAGGTCGAATTTGGCCAATCCATGTAACGTTGTTACCACGGCAACCCTCCTTTACCATCGCTATTAAATTCTAGACGCGAAAATGCGAAGGCGAGTCGTTGCGTAAACCCGGCCTTATACGCTGTCGACAAAATGGAGTGAAACGGTTATTAATCGCACAATACATTAAAGGTGTATAAACACTGATTAAAAAAATAATAATAATGTTAAAAAAAATTATGGAAAACTGCAAGATCTTCAAATAAACTAACCCCCATGTTGCATTGGAGACAGCGTTGTGGCTCATCTTTTGGGTTGCGTATCTTGTTTCTTTGTCCACTTGCTTTCGCAGCGCGTCGCTGGATGGCGTTGACGGCACAACAAACAAACAAACAAACAAACGATACATCGGGCACAGACAATTGTTTGCGAGTGCATCGGAGATAGCTTTGTGGCTCATCTTTTCGGCTGCACATCGCAGTTTGTTTCTTTGTCCGTTTACTTTCGCTGCACGTATCTAGCTTGCGTTGTTCCTACCAACATGGGCGATTTAAAATCAGGTTTTTATTGATGCAGTCGTTATTACGAGATGCGATTACAAAGAATGCATCCGAACGTGTTCTCAAACGGAGCTCCGCTCCAACAAAAACTTGTATTTCGATGCCAAGCGTGTTAAACACGCGGTAATCTTCATCAGAGAAAGAGTAAAATCTAAAAACAACTTACATTTCTGAAGTTTCATTGCCAATCCATGGCATTTTACAGTTTGTTGGCCTGTTTGTTTTAGTGCTGCCATCGTAGATTCCACACGATTAATTAAATGAGTTAGAAGAGTGCAGTTTCCTAACTTTGATTTTCGTCTGGTTAGACTGTGTGCAACTATTCCGCTCATTGCAATTAAACACAGTTGTCAAGTAAACTCAAACTAAGAGAAGAAGTATCATGCTTAATTTTATTCCTAGTTGGTATCTCCGTTCATTTGTACATCATCACAAAATCTTGGTAACACCAACATTTATTCATGGTACCCGGTAAATGACGCCGAGTAAAAAACTGATAATGGCGGTTTATGCGCAATGACAGTTTTAGGGGGGGGGGGCCCCAATTGAGGCTTAATGGCGCGTCGACAGTTTTAGGGGCCTGAGTAAGAAAATAATAAGTGAAAGCACGTGCATAATACAGTAAAACTTATATTTCGATACACGCGTTATCTTCGTCTGTAAAACAACAGATGTGTTAGTGAGTATCTTCGTTTACTAATACCTGTATCAAAACCTTATATATACCTAGAGGAAGCCCGTGCTATGCACGAAGCCGATCATGAATTAAGTTTACGGACACATTTCCCGAGACATTATTTTCCCGGCACTGTTCCCGACGACTTGTAGGATTGATCGCCTACTCATCCCTGCCTCCTCTTTCAATGCATGTAGAATGGGAGAGCGCATTTGCAATGCGGGAGCGAGGAGGGGAGAAGTGATTGTTCTGCCCGACGACTTGTCAGATTGAACCTTTATTGAGTTGATCGACCACTCATGCCTGTCTCCTGTTTCCATGCACGTAGAGTGGGAGAGTGCATTTTCAATGCGGGAGTGAGGAGGGGAGAAGTGGTTTTCCTTTTAGCCTTCCCTTTAGCTTTAGCCTTCTTTTTAGCCTGCATCCAGGATTATAATGTAGATAAGGTAATAAAGTAATAAAATAAGGGATGAGACAATAAAATATAGCTATGATTTTTTTTAGCATCGACTCAAGGTAAACCAACAGTTATGGATATTTATTGCGATACGTGATTTTCTTGTAATGCTTGCTGCAGCTTCTAATTTTAAGTTTTATTATGTTTAACGTTATGATAATAAGACTAGTAATAAAATATTTCATCACAAACGAAGTGATTTGGAGCGGGAAGTATTAAAGCCAACTTGAACTCAAAACGAGGCCAAGTTTCATAAATCTACTTAATAGAGGAAATACTAATTATTTCCCAGTCAACGTACCTCAGGCCAAATTCACCTTAATGGTAAAGAAGCACATAATTATTTGAAGTTTTGTAACAAGCTGTTACATGCAATTAATGGGAAATTGGAAGCCAACATTCCCAATGCCCGTTTGCTACTGTGTGCTGGCAAACTTGGCACTCGACCAATAGGGCAGTGACACAACGTAGTATTATTGTGTATAACTCTATGGTGGAGCCAGAAACTGGGTTAGCTGCAAAGAGAACTGGAGGGCGAAAAGAAGGTCGTCTTACTGCAGCCAATGCTATTAGACTAGATTTCTTAAGGATATAACGCGCGATTTTTGTTGTTGGAGAAAACAACGTTCTTTTAAGCCTAAGAAATCCGCTCTCAAAGTACTGACTTGACTAGAAGTACCTTTGTTTTCCGTTACATTTTAATCTAGTGCACCTTGTAGCTATTACCTCCAAATGGTGTCTCGTTGCTTGACGCTGCCCTATAGCTGCACCCCAACTAGAGGTCGAGAGCAAGTTGCTAACAAAATTCAGTAGTCAAGCGTAACCAATGGGGTGCTCTGCTTCTCTTGCACACGGCCTCTTCCACTTGGATAATTCCTGGGTGAGAATCTATTGTTCGTGTTCGTGTAAATACAGCGATTATAGAAGCAGAACTCCAGTTGGTGTTTGGGGTCCGTCCTAACCAGTTTTGACCTCTGGACTGCTAGGGCTACTACACATAAAACTGTCGCTAATGCCTAACATGTGATACTTGCTGCAAAGTTCCCTAGCTATGCGGTAGCGATAAACTAGAATTAAGCCTGTAAACACGAATCTTTGTGTTTATTGCGACGGGTGTTACAATTCTGTTGCCAAAATCAGGGGGTGTCGGACGAAAGTCTAACTGGAAAATCGTATAATGGAATAATTGTCTAACATCGGCCAGAATAAAAAAAAA
>JAHWFP010232903.1:0-36417 GCA_023313725.1 Lithobius niger | reverse complement strand
ACCTCGCTTTAACCAAATCACCTTACGAGTTTGACCCAGGATAAGTGTTGTCATCAATCTAATTGACCCCCATGCTTGTAATTTTCATAAAATGAACATTCTACTGAAAAGTTTCGCTTTTAATTACTAAAATGAGCTGATTGCGTGACCACTGGCACAGTGTCACAGTAGACACCCAGGTTGTATGTATCAGACATTGTTAAACCTTGAATGACTTTTACTATGTGAAGACACTTTGACTGTCACATACTCGAAGTATTTTCTCGTCCACTAGAAAGAGTTTGCACAAGCGAGCGAATTACCGAGTGTTTTTCTTCATGATTCTTATGTTTTAAACTATTGTATGCTAGTGATTTAGACTTTAAAAAATTGCCCTTTTTTTTTTGAGCTCTCACTATCAAGGCCTGCCAAGCAGCATGCAACCTCACCCTTAAAGGCTTCGAAACTTTCAAGAGATACATGAACTAAAGATTACATTGGCTAAACCTACCAATCCATCTCACTATTTAATACACATCATTTATATTTGAGTCATTATTTTATTCTTCTAGACGACGTCATTGCTGGCTTTCCTACTTCGATTATCAAACAGTAGGGTTATTGCTTTTTAATTTATTTTATATAGCAGTGCCTTCTGCATCTCCGTAACAGACGGCCGAAATATTCTTAACATTCAAATAAGGCTTTCTTAATGATTTTACTTCGAACTGTCTGTAGAATAAGGTGAATTTAGATCCCTTAAAAATGCTAAACTGCCTATTCATCTGTGTACCTTTTCACTGTGTGATCTCATAAGCTTCGTCCTACGAAGTAAATGAATCTGTCATCGTAAGCATTTAAAATTAATCAATTTACCATCTGATTTTCCGTTTTGCTTTGTCAGCAGAACACTTATCAGAACAGCCCAATGGAAAGACAGAGCTGGAACTATTTTTTAGAGCTGGCACTTATTAAATTCGCCCGTGCTTTCTATTGTGCGCCTTGTTGCTTCCCATATTGTGTCCGTGCTTTCCCATCCCTGACAGAAACCATAGATTTTGATTGCCACTAGAGTACAGTGGGCAGGGAACCTTGCAGCACACCTGCATCCCAATTCCTGAACCATTCTAGCCTTTACTGTGATTGATAATCTCCTAGATGGTTGCTATGGTTACTGGAATTGCCCTGTGGACGTTTCTAAGGCTCCATCATTACCTCTACAAGAGGTAGCAATCCGTCTTATTCAGTCCTGTTCCACAGCACTGCTTGACCTTTTGACTCAAACCCTTGGCAGAATCAGTCGTAGCGGAAAACGGCTTTTCACTGCCGATTGTCTGTAATCTGATGAAATATGCTTCGATTGTCAGAAGAGGTAAGAGTGCGGGAAAGGAACTAGCTAAAGTGGTTGTAAGGCTTTGTATATAATTTGCTGAAAAACAGGTTTTTCGACCAGTTCAAGAAAGGGAATCGTTAAGGATTTTTGTTACAATATGTGTAAACTACAGTGGTGTACCCAAGGATTTTGTGTGGGAGGGGTTAAGGCAAGAAAATGGGCCTGGAAACTAACGTAATTTAGGGGCGTCGGACGAACGTCTAACTGGAAAATCGTCAAATGGGATAATTGTCTAAAATCTGCCAAAATAAAAACTCTGGAAAAGCATCTAAACGGAATATCGTATAATGGAAAATCATCTAAAGGGAATATCGCATAATAGATAATCGTATAATGGATAAACGTCTAACTGCCACAATAATATAACTGCGGTTTCTGATGCTATATGTATAGCTGCAGCGAGCGCGGCAGGGCCATTAGACGATTTTCCATTATACGAATTTCCTGTTAGACAATTTTCCGTTATATTGTGTTCCGTTATACGTTCTTCTTATTATGCAATTTTCCAGTTAGACGATTATCCCTCGTTCCCGTAATTTATAGTGCTTTTGAGACGTCAAAGCACCTTTTTCTGAGACATTTTCTGAACAGCGGTAGACTCCTTATTTGTTCGTGTGACGTAACGGCACTCGGGTCTTGGTAATTTCCCGCTGTTAACGAACTGCCAACGTAGATCGGGTAACATTGTTTCCGTTCTGTGGTGTATGTAGCAATTTTTTTTTGATCGTTGGAATAATTACTAACCTTTTGTTACCCATTTGTTTTAAATCAACGGAATCTTAAACCTTTAGGTTTTATCTCGACGGAAATTAAATTCATCGTGGTCATCGTGGCTGAGTTGTGAGAAAGCTCAGCCTGGTTTGCGGATCTGGTCGAACCCCTGGAAAGGGCATTTTGGCAAAGTTTCAGCCAGGACTGCCGGCTAGGGTAGTGTGAGAGGCTACCATGCTCCTTCAGTGGCTATGGAAAATATTCTGGCCAATTCTGGCCAATCTGCCGGCCCCTACCATGATCGGAGGTTTCCCCAGGTTGGCACCTCCCTTTACCAGATATTTCTTCTTCTCTAAAAGTCTGGTAATGTTAAAAATTGAGCCGGTTCAGCCATATAAGCATTTAGTTACTTCGGCCGACTTAAGGCTCAAAGAAATTAATTTAAAAAAAAAGCTTGGTAAAATAATTTCTTTTGTCTAGCCTCTCGTCTTTCAATTTTTTTTACATTCGAAATAATTTACTAGTGTAATTACTTGTTTTTGCTGTTGGCTTATTTTCGGTTTGCTGATGTGCTAAGTTAGAAAAAAAAACCTTGTCTATAAAGAATTTGTTCAAGAAATTACGTGAGAACGTATTAATTTGTAGTCGTTTGTAATAATATTACTAACAAGTTTAATCACCAACTTAACGGTGATTTGGATACCGACACGGCAAAGAAATGCACTAAAGCCAATCCACGATTTTCAAAAGTTTAAAGTTAAACAATAAAAGGGCACTAGGTTCGGGCCTCTTTGGGCACGAAGTTAACTCAGATAGTCCTAATTTACGCTTGAAGAAAGCAACAGATGCTTATCAGACAGATGGTGATGAGACATTTCTTGACACTGCGTGTTTAGATACTGCGCGATTATATTTGGTTTATAGCAGTCAACCATGGATACAATGGAATATCTAACCATAGTTTGTAAAAATAAACTATGGATACAATTATAGTTACAAAGTTCATAATACAATCACAGTAAATATAGATCTCCAAGTTTTTTTTGCTGGCATTGTATTCCCTTTGGTGAAAGAGCTTTGGTGAATAAATAATAATCAATAAATACTAAATAATACATAATAATTAAGTAATAATATTTTATTATTCACTCAAGCATGCAAACACGTCACACAAACCAATTCTTCCATTTGTTTGTAATGTTATAACCAGTACATAACACTGATACCAGCTCGTAGTACCAATGAAGCAAGCAGTCCGCATTAAAGACTGACTTTGTGAGAATACACAATACACTAGACTGAGAAAGAAAGAAAAGACTACTGCCCCGACTGGACAAACGGGATGTCCTGGGTTCGAGTCCCAGTCGGGGCAGTTGTCTTTTCGTTCTTTCTCAGACTAGTGTATTGCGTATCCTCACAAGGTCAGTCTTTAATGCAGACTGCTTGCTTCGTTAACCCTTTACCTTGTGATTTCTTTCTTTATTGTAGTACCAAGTTGATTAGAATTGTAAAACCAATAGTTATGTGGGTGTTTAAGCGTTTATTTAATGAATACATGTAACAGAGCAATTGTTATGATCTACGCCAGCAGTACACTACGTGTATTTAGCGCCCATTGTGTATTGACAAAATACGCATTAAGCGGATAAAACACCAAGGCACCTTACGTTTCGAAGAAATAAATAATTTGTCTTCATTCTCAAATGAAAATAAAAAAAAAAAATAAAATAAAACGGAAAGACACAAATCTGCAGGACGTCTTCAAACGGGGCTCTCATATTGGATGTGTGCAAGAGGTGATGGGAATTAAGAACTGTTCTCCTGTTCTCCTGTTGGAATGAAGAGTTCTTGCTGGTGTAAAATAATGTGAATAAAACCAAAGTTAAATTGTGTTTTGTAACGATTCTCTGTTTTTCGTACTTTCAGACGCACGTTCCTCTCCCATCACCGAAGGTTCAGTCAAGTCAAGCATACCGACAATGCACGTTAACGGCAACTTGCTACGTGACCAGGATGACGATACCAGCGCACTCACACTGGGTCCGGCTTCCCCGAATGGCAACTCTAATCCCACTTTACTCGATGCTCACTCAGGAGGGGTTTTGGAGAGTGACCAAGTTACAGAGAAGCGGTCACCCATGCCGTGTCGAAGAGGAAACACCCATTTACGCCGGTGTAATGCAGAAAAGAGCCAAGCTAATAAAGAGAGGGTCATAAAGATGCTCTTCGTCGTGGTCCTCGAGTTCTTCATTTGCTGGACTCCACTTTACGTCATTAACACCGTCAGCCTCTTCGCTCCCCGAGCCGTGTATGGAGGATTGGGTGTAGCTGGTATTTCTCTGTGTCAGCTATTGGCGTATGCGTCATCGTGCTGTAATCCTATCACGTACTGTTTTATGAATGCTCGTTTCCGAAGGGCATTTATTTCTGCATTTGGCTGTTGCTGCGTCAGAAGAAAGTGGAATCACGTGGCATCCAGAAGTTCAACTTCATATTCTTTAAAGACATCCAGTTTCTATGTACGTTTATGTTTTGGGTGTTATGCATTTTAATTTATGTCTTATGAACTTTGGATATGTATTGGGTGAAGCCAGGTATTTTTCTGACATTGTTTCTTCGGTATATTCCATATTTAAAAAGCAGGTAGTCAACTACTCGTAGCAAGGGGTGCAAGCCACTCAGATAAATAGTCCCAGTTTTAAACATCGTTAGAGAAATAGTCCCAGTTTTAAACTTCCTTAGAGAAATAGTTTCAGTTTAAACATCATTAGAACAATATGCCCAGTTACGAACACAGTTCCCAGCCGTTGCTCTTGCTATACAGTAGATGCATTTAGAACTTTAAAATAATTGACCTAGACTTTTTTGAATTTTAAAATAAGGCGATAAATGCCTTATTTGGTCTCACCCACTGAAACTCACGATGACTGCATTGAACAAAATGGTAAATTACTCAGATTTTTTTCGGGATCAACACTGTGTCTCAAATTATTATTGCAACGCGACTATAAAGTTCGTTGTTCAATGAACGTTAAAGTGAAATTCGGTGGGGCCATTTTCACTTCATTAAGTAATACTGGCAAAGGAGGGGGATTGATGCTTAATGGTATGTCGACAGTTAGGTTATTAGCACCAACCTCAGTCACAGTGCAGTCATCTGGGTTGCCACTGCATTACACATTACGGAGATGTGAAACAAACCCCAAATCTAGCACTTATCATACACCTGTACCTCCTAAAAAAATATAATCCCGGACAGGAGGATAGCCTTATAGCCCAGTTGATGTACTATGTCTCTCGGAAGATAAAACAGTATCCTTAAGTGGTTGTTGACACCAACGATATTCAGGAAGGATAACCCCCTCAAAAGGAAGCATTGAGTAAAGTTGGTGTGGCCAATATGCAAAAGGGTTAGCACAACCTCTTCTCGACGACTATGGCGACAAGCCGAGTGCCATTCGTGAACATAGCACCTGTAATAGTCTGCAAGTTACTGCCGCCCTGTTTGACCCACAAGGAATGCCTAGCATAGAACTAGAAAGGCGTTACATGGAACAAGGCAAATATCCCTATTGGGGGGACCAGAAAGCGCCCCATTTACTGCTGCATCAACATGCTCATTTCCAGTTATCCCAACATGGCGCGGCAGCCTACAGAAAATCAGTTTTCAGGTGGTCAAGCAAGCGAGTAAGCTGAGCTTGGATTCACTGTGTCAAGGGGTTTCCGGGGATTGTATGATGCCTATCACTGCAGGGCAATCATGCAATCACTGATGATGATAAATGCATGCCCTAAAGGTCAAGGATTCATTCAACAGCCAGATCAAGTGCCAAAAGCTCTACCAAATACAGAATAGCGTGATGGAAGGCGATGGGAAACAGTCACTCCCTCATGTGCACAAGCACATGCCATGTCAATTTCTGATTTCGACCTATGAGTGAAAAGCCGCCAATATCCAATGTACTGTTCACACTGCTGCCGGAACTCCTATAAATACCTGGCAGGTAGAGTGGAATTGTTTAAGAGAACTGCCAGATAACGTGAAAATGGCCATTGGGACATGCCAAGCTTCAAGACATGAGGAATTTTAAAGGCCATCTCCCAACAGGACTGCTGAAGCCCATCACGGAAATCACCTTTACCCACCCCGTGTCTGTCAACCCACAAGTCTCGTCCAAGGAGGACTGGACTGCACAGCACACAGCCATACAGCACACTGAATGGCAAGCTGCTGCCAGCCCTTCCAAGGGAGGCTTCGAGGATTCAGTATAGAGGCCGATACACCCCAGTCTCCAAACAAAGGGCACTGTGGTGCACACAATCAAACATCTGGAGAGTCGAGTCATTCGATGAACAATAAACCGTACAAGTGTAATCAAGGTTGCTACGAGTAAGAGATTGATGGATGCACAGCATGATGGTGTGATCCGCACCGTATAAAGTACCAGACAGAACCAATATGATGTTCAGGGCCCGGAAGCCCTTCTCTTAAGTTGGCACAGGTGCATAAGCCAAAATAACCTAGAATAGAACACTAAGCCCAGGAAACGTGCCTGCACGATGACAGGTATCTGCGCCTGTGCCTAGTCTAGGCCTGGATCTTGGCGCAGTGTTTGTTGGTTGTAAAAGTGGACACACACAGTTTTGTTCTGAGTAGTGTTGTGTGGTAAACCAGTCTAATGGTGTACCGAGGTACCAAAAATACAATGGTATCAAATATTGCTCATTTGCTAAAATACCAGTATTGTTTTAATGTGAGAAAAGCACGAAAATAGAAACAGGAGTTCGTTTAGTCCGTATATTGTAGGCTTCAAAACAGTGCAACATTCAGTTAATAGTTCAGTCTACAATTTGCAAAATTGGAATTCTAAACAATACACGCGAGTGACCCAATTTTGAGAGTAAAATTAAAATTTTAGAAGTTGGTTTATTAATGTAAAAACAATATGTGGTGAAACAGATTACTCTACGTTAAACTAAAATCAGGGTTTTCCATAAAAACTGTATCAACAAAGCACATTTTTTAATAAGATTTGTTATTATTCTTAACAAAAATCGTTTGTTGATACCACAATGCCATAACATCAGCTATTGTCTCACATTTTTAAGTACTGGCGAAAACTGAGTAGCGGGGCACTAAGGTTGTGGTACCAGTACCGGTTGAAAAATTTCTGGTATCGTCCAGCACTAGTTTGGGGAAAACCGGGACTGTTACTGACTGTCCAGCTCTGGACCGTGTTAATTGCCAGCTGTAGCATTTGTCATTGCTGAGGCTGCTGTCTTTCAGTGTGTGGTGGAAGACTTTACTGAATGGGGTAAACTTGCAACTCATTTCGCCTGTAGCGGTCTTGCTGCTGCTCATACTCCGATCCCATGCACATTCACAAACCTAAGTCGCGTTCCTGTTTCACGGTGGACGTCAACTTGTGGCCAGGCTATTCGCAGGGAGGGAACGAGACCGTTTTCACACTGACGGAACGTTATGGAAGGGTATATCATGCGAGTGAAAACCTGCAACATTCTGGAGATATATAGGACAGATTTAAAGAAAACGATTCTAAATTGTGTGCTGCAAGGTTAATTTAAAAAGTCCTAGGTAGGGATTGGCCAGAATACCTAGTAGTTATTCCAATGGCATCCCAAGGGTTAACGCAGTAGTACTGGCAGAGAATTTACCAAGATCCACTCCAGTTACTAACCAAGCCGTGAACGAATTATTCTAATCTCACACGGCTTAGCATCATCCACTATGACATTGACTATGAGGGGAGGGATTGAGGCTTAATGGCGAGTCGACAGCTAGGTCATTAGCACCAACCTCCATCACTGTGCAGTGGCCCGGGATGCTACTGTGCCACGCATATGTGCCACTGCACCATGCATATATGCCATTGCGCCACACAGATCTAGATTAACCAAAATCCGAATCTACATCATTTCGTAAATCTGGACCACTGTATAAATTGAAAAATACCGGATAGGAGGACAAAGTCATCGCCCAAATGACATGTTATCTCTTGTGGAAGAGGGAACGATGACCAACACCATCAACAAGAACGTGACGGACCATGAGTGAGAGGTCGATGACATCAGTGTCACTCAGGAAGGATAACCCCTTCTAAGGGAAACAGTGAGTAAGGTTGTTGTCACCAACACGCAAACGGGCTAACATCACCTCTACCCGGTGACTGCGGCGACAAGCCGAGTACCATTCTTGGACAGTGGTACTTTAATAGTTCACAATTTCAATAGGCATTGTTGTTTTAATAAAATTTAATTACAGTTGGCATAAGTTGTGGACAGCATACATTTTTCCATAGTTCGAAGAAAACTCATTTTAATAAGCTTTTGATACAAATTAACTTTTTACAAATAACCTCTTCGTATAAATGTAGCACGCACTGAACTCCCCACATTGCCACATTGTGAACAGCTATAGTTACCAGCACGTTGTACCGCACTGCACTATTAAATCAAGCAGTTGCAGATGATTTTGTTCACAACCACACCCCTCAGCAAATGAAATATTAATTTATTTTGTATGATTGTGTTAAACTGTAAAGATGAAGTTGTTGCTGCCGTTCACATTCACATTCACATTCACTTCCTTCTTGGACATCGTATAGGCGTACAAATTCCAAGGCCGTGAGATCACATGGGTCTAAACCCTTGCTGAGATGTCAAAAACGTACTATATCGATATAGTTCATAGAGTGCTTAGGGTCCCTAGTTACCATCATTTTTGCTAGACCAAATCCAGCTAGGATCGTTCTGAAACAATGCAGTTCTGAAAATTGAGTGGCATAATGATGATATCAGCAATGGTGGTTGGACAATCTGCCACCAGCAATATGGCACTCATAGAATCAGATGATTCTGGTTGCTAAGATAGAATTAAAGGCCCGTTGTCAAGAACTGCATTTATAAAACATTTTTGACTATGATATGAGCAGCAGAGGAGTAACGTTGCTTGCAATCAGAGGGTTTTTTAAATTTATATGCGATTGTTTATCATCGATATCGTATTCGAAGTGGCGAGTCCTATTCTGCATTAAACTCGTAATCAGATGTATTAAAAGTAAACACTATTGGTACGCTCATGCTGTCTCGTTATTCTCATGACTGAATCGCAAACTCTCTTGATGTTCAGACTCCCAAAATTCAGTGCAGATTCCATAAATTAGGGCCAGGCCTCTTAAGATCTCATGGGCCTTGGAATTTCCTGATAAATGATCTTTGAAATAGACTGATGGTCTTTTTACTCACAGTCTGTGCGTCTGTAAATTCATGAGCAGTTACAACATGTCCTTAGGACCATCGAAGACAAATTTAAGCTCACGACCTAGTAGAAACATTTATTTGTCCTGTGGCAGGCAACACACGAAAGTGCATGAATGAAACCTTTTTTTAATTTTTGGTCATAAATACAAATTTGGGCTTTCTTCACAAAAGCAAGAGAATGCCGTAACTTAATGGTGAAGTAATGGTGAATTGCCGTATGGGAAATAGGTACGAAAATTTCAAATGTGATGCAATTCCACTGTGGCACAATTAAGTTGACTGGTGACCTTTATCGCATTCGTCATCATAAGGGTTAAATCCAAAATGGAGGAGAGTTCAATCATATTACTCTTTGAAAGTTTTTATCCTAACGTGTGACCAAGGTCGTAATGGAATGTCGGAAATTAATTTTGGTGTACTGAATGCCATTGTGGAGCTACAAAAATCTCAGCATCGCTCACCAGAACGTACGGTAGGCCCACACAAAAAAACACCAAGTGCAGTGTGCAGAAAAGTGTGTTTCGTGTGTGTTCCCTGAGAACTCCAGTGAAGCTAGCAAAGCACAGCCGAGTTGTTGGATGCTTGATTTCTGAGCCAATAGGATGTGAGGTTGAATCGCATCACCACCCAATGTACACATGGGACGTGAAAAAAAATAGTCCCCTTCGGGCGTGCATCTGGAGTGAAATGATTCAACTAATTTGGTCAAAAGATTAAATTTGTCTTAGGGGAATTAGCTCACTAACTCCAACGGGCCACACCAACCTTGTGAAGGTGCCCTGAAGATCCCAAGAAAAGTGAGCAACAGAATCCGAGTGGTTTAAGTTGTGCCATACAAATCAACTGGAGGATGGTCAGAATATTGCCACTTACCAACGTTTGCGAATATGAGACTTAATTTATTTTCACAAACACAAAACAAATAACACAAAAACGTTTTAATTAAATACGAGTTAGCTTGACGTCCGAACTGTGGTATAAAATAGCTGTTGGTGAGAAAGTCACTGTGACCGTGCTGCACACTCGATGGACTTGCACACTCTCGGGACAGTCATTGCAGCCGTAGTATAATATTTGGTAACCATGACTTTTTCACCAATAACTACTACACAAGATGTGCTCAGGGTGCCAGGAAGGTATTAGGCTGTAAAACTACTTCTGTTTAAACAGTCAATACTCTTGGAAGAGAAAATTATAAAACTGCTGTGAGAAAATATAAACAAACACCCGTCGTGGAAACCGGGTTAAATGCAAAGTTTAAATCGTTAAAAAAAACTTTTTAACATTGCACTTATGAAAAAAAAAGCATAATTTAACTCTAAATGAACTATAATTTAAATTTCCAAAAAAACTGGTTTGCTACGCCAATTCGATGTTTTTTTTTTTTAAAGGCAAATTAAGTAACGATCTAACAGATGTGATAATACCTTCACCCCAAAATGGTATATTTTCACAATTATAGACCAATTTCGAATTATGGCATAATTATGTATCATCCGTTAAGCTTTCAGCTTCACTTACACGAGGCTAGCCAGTTAGCGAGGATAGTGACACCGAAGTTGCGCAGCTTGGGCTAACGCAGGAAACTCCATACATGCGAGTTGTGACACCGTCTCGACAGAGCGAGGACACTTTTAAGTGTTTGTAGTCAGCCTAGACTGGTGCTGGCTAGTATGGCCTACTTGCACCTTGCCACCAATCAGAACGAAGCTACGTCCTTGCTGTGATGACGTTCCTATGCTGACGTTGTGGGTTCGTGCACTCGATCCATTTGTCACTTGGCAAAATACTTACATTGTCCACGTATGCACACGTGATACGCACAAATCGTGATGTATGCCATTTGCCTCCTCCATTCAAAAAGAGCACCAAATCGTCGGAGTGAAACAGTGAGTGCAACAGTGAGGAGCGAGGGATAGCCGGACGGGCAGCAAGATCACGCAGCTGGCTTGCATCGTGTAAATGGAGTTGGGTCTTAATCATCCCACAGTCATATAATAATACACCCTTTCTTTTATTAGCATTTCCTACGAAAGCATCACCTTCCCATCTAGTAACATGAAACTCGCTTATTTTAATTTAGACCTCCTAGATTCTTCTTTCCCCTGCCAGGCAGAGATCTGACCTTCTTCAAAGTAAGCATCACTAAGTTGGTCCGGAATTCAGACCATTGTTGCTTAGGTATGGTTTAGGCTGTGCTTGGGTTTGCCGTGCTTGCTTGCTTGAGCAAAATATGAGGCATGGGTTATGAGGGAACTAATTAATGTAGGATATAGCATTAACAGTGTTGAGTTTTTCAAATCAGTGAGGGCTGTAACCGTTTAACGCCTTAATTGTTTATTATTTCACAGAGAAAAAGAAGAATGCTCACAGAATGATGATGTGAGTGTGGGAAGAAAGTTGGTGCCACCTACATTTAACTGGGTTGAGGCCCAAATTTCAGCCGAGTAATTTTCAAGATGGTGCTAAGGCACGTCTTGCTGGCATCACTTATAGGGTGAAGTGTACAAACCTTTTTTTTTTTGGAATTCCTCATTGTCAGGGTGTGTAAGAGTCCCCCTAGGAGATCATTATCACACACAAACAATTTCATCCTCTGGTGTCATGTCTTTAGGTGCCCCAAGGGCCTTCATGTTTAACATTGAACGGCAATGGGCGGAATGATGAAAAAGGCAAAAATGATGATTTGATTGTTTTAAAACCTAATTTTGCAGATTATCTCATTCGATTCTGTCAGTAACTACGTTAGCATGCCGTAATTACAAAAAATTAAATTTTTCTTAAAAACTGGAAATAACTTAGCATCGAAAATATGGCCAAAATGGCCTTTTAGGCAATGTTGGCCCATAACTATTACACTGTTTTTTTTTTTTTGACAATTATGGCTTCCTTTCTAGTCTCTAAGTGATTCAAATGAGATAATGTTAAAATTAAATTTCAACCAGTCAGATCATAATCTTTGACTTTTTCTCTTTTCCACCCATTGCCGTACAATGTTATACTTGAATAGGTGGCTATGTCGTGTAATATTCAGATGACAAGAAAAAGCGCGGCTGTCTAGACAACCACCTATTTTAAATTTAAGTAGCGAATTTATCAAGCAATAGGTTAAAATGGCTACAGCCTCACTGTGTAACTCAAAATTAGCTTAATCACTAATTTAAACATAACCCCGTTTTAGTCATGAGTGTTCTAGCCATGCGGCAGTAATGCATGCCAATAACAATAATTGCAGCAGTGCATGTCATGCTTAGGCAACAGTCATTGTTTAAACGAAAGCCTGAAGTTATGTAGACAGCTAAAGGAAATAACGCTAAAACAGCTTATATATTTTTTTAGAAATGCCTGAAGTTAACAAAACTATTATTAACAAATTATACTTTGTAGTACTAACGATTTTCGGAAAACCTTCACACGCTCTTGACGCAGTCATCTTCGCTGTTTTTTCTCCTAATTCTATCTGGATATAAAATCAAACGGTTAACTGAGAAAGTGATTAAAATAAGATTATCTAATAAACTTAATTAGCCTCTAGATTAAATGTTAAAAATTTTCCGTAAAATTATGGTGCCGAGAACTGGTAATTTATTTCTATTTCTTATAGCCATAGGGATACCAGAATGTATGAGAGTTAACAGTGGAGTTAACAGTCAATTATTTGGTACTTCAATTCATTATTGTGCAGAAAAGTTGGTGTTCGGATATTTTTACTCAAAATTTTTGTGTTGTTTAGAATTCTTTGATTTTATGAGAATCGAATTATATATTTTTTTAGATTGCACACCTGAGCCTAAAGTTTAACATTATGAGTCAATCACCCAAAGAGATAATTTTGCAAAACTGCTAATTATGACTCTTTTAATGAATAATTTCAAAATTTAGGCTGTTTTATGTTTTCTCCCAGAAAGAAAATTTACCGATGTCAAAAAAGAAATATGTGTTTCTGATTTGCCAAAACATCTTAACTTGTTAATTTTGCATTACATTGTCCCAAATGGAATGTTCTCCTGGAGGTTTCTTCGGCTGTGCAGCCGCCTGCTTGCATGCCCCACTGAACCTGCGCAGCGCAGTTCTCCCTTATAAAAGTGAGAGCGTGGACGCTATCGGCATTCATTTTCCTCCAGAGGTTCCTACGCGTCACCTCGCTTCTTGGTTCCCTGCCTTTCGTTGGAATTTGGATTCATCGAAGATGGCTGCTGCACCCGAAGCTTCCGCTTCATCTGGTGCTCGCTCTCATGCTCCTGCTCTTCCTTTCGTCCTCAGTCATCGCTGGGTCTCTGCTGGACCTTGCTGCCGACGTGCCGATCCTTCCCGCAACTTTCACCGATGCTCCTTTCGTCGATGGGACTGTTCAAGATGAGTCTCCGCTTCAAGCTGGTCAACGGACTCCTCCCGCTTCACCATTGGATCTTTCGTCTTCCGTTTGTAACTCCAACAATCGAAAGAAAATTACCGTGAAGCAAAGAAAAATCTCCACTGAGCTGCAGCCGTCTCCGACCTGCTGTCAGCTCCAACCTCTCTAGTGGACCTTTAGTCAAGTTCTTCCCGCAGGGGCCGCAGCATCACTCGCAGTGAAGTCCGCCACATCGTCCATGATGCTCTTCAAGCGAAAACGAAAGACAATCCGTTGCCGCCGCCATCATGCACGCCTTCTCACGCCCACACCCAGATTGGATAGCGTCAACTACTAGCCATGAAAGCCACAATCACGTCCCTCAGTTTTCGCCAGTTACGGCCAAGAAACGAAAGGCCGCAACTCCGCCCGCCTCACCGAGACCTTCCTCGGGGAATCCCGCTCCCAGGTCCGCCACTCAGATCCAGCTTTCGTCGCTCACCCAACCAACGTCCCTGAAGAGAATTCACTTCACGGACGACACGGCCGATGATCCGACCATCCCGCTGGGTTCACTTCTGCAAACGGTCGAAGAAACCGTCACTGCGCCAATAGGACCCTCGCCGTGTACATGACGGACTACCTCGGCCATCTTCTTGGCCGCCGTCTGCTGGCCCACTTTCCAGAACTCCTGCTGGCAAACCGTCTCCATTACCTTTTGGGTCTCCTTTCATCAAGTCCTCACCTTTCGTGATGCAGGACGATCCAGCATCGCCTGTCCACCGCAGCCTGCCGACCGCCAGTCCCGCAAGACAGCTGTGCATCAGACCGTCACCTTCGTCCTTTCACCTAAAAAAAGACATCCGCCGGTACTGTTTTCTTTTGACGATGTCAGCTGAAGATGCCGTAGCCAACTCGACCTCCAGCCCTCCAAGCATCCCAAGCTGATCGATGGAAAGATCCTCAAGTCACAGTCTCCTCTCTCCTTTTGTCCACCTCAGACTGCGTTTGGAACCCATACTCAGCCTCCGAGCTCCTTTCACCCTTGTTGCTATACTGTACAAGAAAAATCCTCATTCCAGCTGCACATTCAGACCTCTCCAGGCCACCCTCCGGTTCTTTCGTTTAATTGGAAAAACCTCCGTCAAGAATTTGGCCCCACCAAAGATGACTGCCTCCTCCGCTTCTGCCACTCTCAAGCCCCCTCCGCTGCTAAGTCTCCCCACCGGTCCTGCTTGCATCTTTCATTCAGACGAAAGCTCAGCCACTTGCTCCCTCCTTTCACCAAGATTTTTGGGCTTCACCAAAATCTCTATGAGCACCGAATGCCGCTTCCTGCTTCGACCCCCACCTGATCAACTCACTACAGGTGTTTCCGCACCTTTCACCCTGCGCTGGGATGGATGGACCCCTCTTCAAGTCTCCCTCCCCTTTTCTTCTGGCCTCTCGCCCTTTCACAAGGACTGACGCCTCCACTTCTGGCTTTTAGTCCTTCCACAAGAACTAACGCCCACCTGACTCTATAAAGCCTGTCTTCCTTGCTTTCACTATGGCCTTCCTCATTGGTTTCACCATTCTTTCGTGACGGTTTGACTGCTCCACAAAGACATTTTTTTGGTTTGCAAAAACAGCACCTTTCACCACCGGATTCTCCGCTTGCTCCACCTCACTGTTTCCCGCTAGACACAACATCAACCTCACCAAAATGGAAGAGTGAGAAGATGGCTTCGATCGTGATATGAAAGACAGACCAATGCCGCAGTCCTTCATGGACGTTTCAGGCCTAAGCTCCTCACGGGCTCTCCTCCGTCTTTTCTCGCTGACTGTCTCAGACGGCCCCATCCGATGCAAGCAGCCCCTTACGGAAAAACGAAATACAAACCTATGCCGTCTCCATTATGTACACCTACTGCCATCACGCACGCCACCAATGGACCAGGCTCCCACAAGAACCAACCTCCCTTCCAAGCGGGTCACCTTCCGTTCCCTTCCATGCCAACATTGATCCACATATCACTGTCCCAGCCACCTTCTGGCTTTCACAATAACAATCTTAACATCCGATTGGAAATTGGAAATGAAAGACAGCCTGTTACAGGCCAACATCTTTCCCGACATTTCCTCTGTCAATTACAACCCGAAACGAAAGAACGAAACCAAACAGCTCGTCCAACGGGCTCATTTACTCACCAGCAAAGAATCCTTCCCATCGTCCCCTCCAGGCTCTCGTTCACCACGAAAGCAAGGAAGTAATTGGACCTTCCCGTTTAAATGCCAAATTGAGCCCTCCGCACACGACGTCCACATCCGTCCATACATGAACGCTGCAGCAACCACGCTCCTCATGAAAGTGCCACCAACAGCAGCCCCACTAGCGCAGCAGTACTTCTCGGAATGTCTGGTCCAAAGCCCCAAGCGTCTTCGTTTCCCGCCTCGCTCATCACATAACTCCTTTATCGCTACTTCTCCTGTTCCTACGTAGCATTCTGCTTTCCAGATCCTTCTAACAGTTCCCATGTTGGTATAATAAAAAAACCAAGAGACCGAGGCACAATCAACATGTATGCTGGCCTCTCCCTGAATATTGAAATTCCAAGCTCCTGCAAGTTGCCCAGGGCTCTCTAACCCCAACAGATTGGACCCCCACAAGACTGTTTGCCAGTATCACCTGCTCTGTAATTTTCATGACAACCTTTGCTACATTTCCGGAACATTCCCTTTCAAAATATGGAGACAAATCACTTCCATGCAATTAGCAACAGCTCTAAGGTAACGCCAAGCCTTTGCCTTAACAGCTTCAGGGAAGCATATCAAATCAGGTGAAAATCCTTCCACTCCGGAACCAATCCCACTATATCAGTCCGATTCCAGACGAAAAGGCGATGGCAGTGGACGCCCTAACGTTTCCATGGCACATTCTGTACGCATACCTGTTTCCTTCTTTCAAATTACTACCGCAGGCACTTCAGAAAAAAGAAGAAAGCCAGAGCCACTTCCTCCTAATAGCCCCACTGTGGCCATCAGCAGCGTGGTTTCCACACCTTCTAGACCTAGTAATAGACACTCCAAAAAGCCTGCCTTTTCTACCAGATCTTCTTTCACAACAGAAAGGGTCAAAGCTACAAACCTCAACTTACACGGGTAGCTATTATCGTCAAACTCCTCAAGAAAGCTGGAATTCATCTCGAAGAAGCAGAACGCATCGCCTCAAAGCAACCCTACTCAACAATCCACATGGACGACAGTCACTGGTCCAAATGGATTCATTGGTATATCTCAAGGAAAATTAATCCAATCGACTGTCCTCTACCAGACCTCTTTAAAGTTCTTCAGTGACCTACTCAACATTGACAAATTAAAAAGTTCAACAATCCTTGTCTATCGTTCTGCACTAAACTCAGAATTCAAAGTGGCAAACAAAACAAACCTGCTGGATGGCTGCCATTATCTCAGCATTACTTCGGTCCTACGAAACCAAACGCCCAACAACCAGACGAACTGTAACCGGCTGGATTCTATCCCTTGTCCTACAATCCCTAATGGAAGAACCCTATGAACCAATGCAAGATATCTCTCTCCTCCTCATGACCCGGAAAACTGTCTTCCTAAGTAGCTCCTGCAGCAAGCCTATGCTGTTCTGAAATCCAAGCCCTCTCGGTAGATCCAGCCTACTGCATTTTCTATCCCAATTTCTCTCTGTAACTCTAGCAACCTTCAGAGCAAAAACCCAAAAACCATCTGAACCATCCAAACCCATCACCTTCCCGGCCCTATCAAACATCGAGGGAAACGAATCCATACGTCTCCTTTGTCCTGTCATTGCACTACACCTCTATCTAGCTCTAACTCAGCACGACGACATCCACAAAGGAAGAAACCAACTCTTCCTTCCAATCGACTCTCAATCCGGCGAAACCTCCTCCGCAATGGTGTCCCGTTGGATAAAAAAGACAATCGAAGCAGCCTACAATAAAGAAGAGCACAAGCAAGAACAGAATAACGGCACATGAAGTCAGAGCAATCTCCACATCATGGGCCCACCACAACGCTACTCCAATCAAAGAGATCCTGGCAGCAGCGTCCTGGCGTCACCAATCAACCTTCACCCCCCACTACCTAAGGGATATGTCAAGAAGAACAGGGACCACACCGGCTGGTCAAGCCCCCTTTAGCACTTGAACGAAGCAGAAGCAAGCTATCCACCAGATGGAAGCAAGATCCACAATCAACGGTCCTTTACAGGGAAATCCCAACGAAAGCGATCCAGATTCCTGTTGCCCGAAAGTTCTAAATAAAGTGCAAAATTGTTTGAAATTTTTTTGGGGGAAGCCTGCTTGCAGCCCAGGGCGCCCGTCACGGTGGTGTCCGCCACCTAGCTCTGACGAGGTCTCCTGTTAATGCAAAATTAACAGGTTAAGATGTTTTGGCAAATAGAAAGAAAATTTTGCCGGCCCTCACCCCGGCCAGCCAAAAAATGGTCTCTTTTTGCCTAAAACATACTTAACCTATTCCCGCTCTGCCTCCTCTCTCCAGTCACCGCCTGACACATTGAGAGGAAAATGATTGCCGATAGCGTCCACGCTCTCGCGTATATAAGGGAGGACTGCGCAGGCACAGAGGGCATGCAAACAGGCGGCTGCACAGCAGAAGAAACCTCCAGGGGAACATTCCATTGGGGACAATGTAATGCAACATTAACAGGTTAAGAATGTTTTAGGCAAAAAGAAACCATTTTTAGCCGGCCGGACTGAGGGCTGGAAAAATGTTCTTTTTTTCTTCTTGAAAACCAGATGTATTCTTTATCATAAAAATAAGGCATAAAACCCTGCTTGCCGATTTTCTTTTTAAATAATAAAGTCGCTTTGCCTAAAAAAATTATTAGTGGTTTGGCTGACTTTTGTGGTTTCTGATAATATTGTACGTGGTTCTGTCAAAATTATATTTTTACGGTCCGTATTTTTTAATTTTATCCATTTAGGCAATAATTGTCACATTGTTAAACTTCAGACCATCTGACACCTCGAAAAAAATTGTACGTTTTTTTTTGCCGTTGGTAGCATTACATACAGGACACGAGCCAAATTTTCTGCAATATTACAATTTGAAGTTTAAAAAAATGGACTTTCTTGATTTACTTCAAAGGAAGTGCTTCCACTGGGCAAAATACATGGTTTATGGGACGCTGGTTACTCTGGAAATGATGCTTGCGTACTAACGCTTGCGTACTAACTTAGCATCGTTCGTTGAATGTAAATACTTGCTAAACTCTCTTTACAGGACCCATGTCAATCTGCTCTCTATTGGATATAATGCTTGATTTTTATCAGAACGGGTTGGTACTGACTTTACCCTTAATGCACAAGCATAGAGCATCTCACTTTTTTTGCGTTTTTTTTTTCCTCAGCATGTTTTGCTCTTTTGCACTGCATTTTGTGGCTCTCAAATCAAGTCTGATTTTTTGAACCTTCCTTTAAATATGTATGCTGTATGGTTCTAAATTGTCTTGCTGCATGACTTTAAAAAATAACATCAATGTTGACGGAAATGTTCTTTGTGTTTCAGGTGAATCGATGGCCAGCTTTCATGCTTCCATCTCGATGCACTTCACGTGACGACGTCTGACCAATCAGGCAGAAATGATGGATGACATTCAGTTCCAGCGGAAAAAAAAAGATGTCTCGCTGATAGGAGTTGTGTCAGTGCAGATTTAAGTAGTGCAATGAAAAAAAGTTGAAGTGCGTTTATCCCTTTGAATACGTAAATTCTTCCAATATGAAAGTGAGATATCTTCTAGTCAAGACAAATATACGTTCAAACACCATTGCGTGCTAAGTACGGATGAGAGGACGTGATTGCTGCCATACGTATACTACCACCAAAAAGTGTCATTTACTATACTTAATTAGTGGTAAGTGACACCACTAAACACACTGAGTTGCATTCGATTTTCAGATACTGTTTATTAACTAGTTACACAGCAACTGATACTTATAAATGTTTAAACTCAGTGCTTGGTGTTAAATCGGTGGCCACCAGACGAATTTCAAATGCTAAAATGTTTACACATTGTACGTCTCTTCCAAACTAATGCGGATTTACACGTTTGCTTCGGGACTGAATGTCTAAATAAATGACATCCAATGAATAAACCCACATTCCTACTGCTTCTGCATGGAAGTATCATCACTGTAAAAATCACTGGTGATAAATTGTGTTGGTGATTGAAGGTATCCTGTTACGTACCCACCCTAAGAATTTGAAACAACCCTCATGTAATAAAAACACACCCTCATGTAATAAAAACCGAAGGGAGGGGCGGTAAAAGGTTGCACAATGCATTGTAGTTACAGAAATGTTGGTCTACATGGTATACTAACTTTAAAAAAAAACTGTGAAGTCATCAATTTGTCATGTTGGTTCAGTTTGCTTATGAATGGTCTTTCGCCATTGAAAAACGTGATACCCTATCTTCTAGGTGTTGTGTCTTTTAGTTGTATCACACTAATTTCTCATCATGTCCCTTGAATAAAGTTGAGCAAAAGTAAGCATACTAATAAAATAAACTTTTACACGTTTCTTCATTCTCTCGCATCAAATTTTGAGCTGTCCTGGCCTGTACTGGGTTTTACGTTTTGTTTCGGGGGGAGGGGGTTATTCTTTAAAGCAAAAGTTATTACAAAAATAATTTTTTACTGCAGTAATAGTCATAACGATGTTTACTGTAAATGCCGAAGAAAAACTAATATTTTCCAGGCAGTTGATGTTTGATCACAAGCTATTGTGTGCCTAGACCTTTGACTTGCAGCATTATTTCGCTAGTGGTAGTCATGAAATGCAATGATAAATTTAGAACAACAACAGAATTTAAACTTGAAATCAGTCGGAAGGCTTGAGTGAGGTTGATACTTGATATCTGTATGTAGCTGCTTGCATTGCTGCAGGTGTATGGGATGGTAAGGCAGCTTGAATATAAGGCGAATTGTGATTATGGGCTCACAAATTCAATACAAACGGACACAATTGTAAGGCGGATAACTTTCACCCAAGATTCTGACAGTGCCTCTGTTACCAATTTATTTGGTACCATAGCATAGCCAATGCTGAGTCAGAATTATATTTTTCTTGATATAGGTGGTTTTTTTTTCCAACTGTGGATACCATTACAAATGTTTAAGGTCTGTTTTTAGTTTTATTACAGTTTTTGCTAAATAATTCAAAAAACTATTTAAGCTACTGAATTTTCAGTAGCACCAATGGATAGCTCTCGAAAAAACGGTTCGAATGGTGTATTCAAACTTCAAAATTGGTCAAAATTTGAGCGAGTTATGGATTTGCACGCGCAAGTAACACAAAAATAAGACAAATATAAGATAAAATAGGCGGGCTTGCAAGTCAAGAGGCTAGTCAGCAAGGTATGAACCAATTGAACCATCCAGTGTAAGTGTTTTTCCTATTTTTTATTTCTGGTATTGGGTACAAATCTATCCCTCCCAAATACAGAGAAAAACCCGTAGAAAAACAAATAAGGATTTTTAAATGAAAAATAAACACAAATGACTGGAAGTAAATGTAAGTGAAACCATAATAGAAATTCAAGCACAACCGCGAACTCAAACACTAAAATTGGTTAAATTGTTAATATGCTCCAACATTTCGATGCTTTATTTTTGCAGAGTTGTTTTGCAATTCGGTTATACCGTATTCGAACCATACAAACGATCCTTGGGGTTAGGTTCAGTCATCCTGATTGGCCGAGCAATGTTGCACGTTGGTTCGAATGCAGGATTTGTCATACCAGAACAAGATGACTGGAATAATAAAACATCGAAAAGTTAGCCATCATTATTTGGCCCAGAATGCGAGTTAGCAAGGCGACGTCACATGCAAAGTAGTTCTTGTGTAAAGATAAATTACGCGTTTGTTGGTAAGATCCTTTATGGTTCACTTTGTTTAAAATTCCCAAATTCCACAGATGTGGTAGCAACTAGGTAAACAAGACAGTTTCACCCTCTTCAAAATTTCGGTTTAGCTGTGCATAGATTACACCTGTTTGTACTATTGCGGGTTCAGGCAAGGCCACTTTTTCGAAGACAAAGGCAGGTAAGCCACCAAATTTTATTTATCCACAGGTGATCTATAATCTGCTTTAATCTGCCCGTCTAAAATTAATTTTTCTAATTGAAATTCAGAAGAATACAAACTCTGTTGCTAAATGTTTTCTTTCTTAAGTTTTGCTGGAATTACTTGTTCTGCATTATTGCCAAAAACCAAGAACGAGATATCGAGGATAACAATAAAGCTTTATTTTCAACTTTATTAAAATCGAATCGATTTAGTTTCCCAGCCAAGTCCAGCTAAGGTACAGGGTGCTACCAACTGTAAGGTACTGGCCAACGTGATATCCCACGTCTTGAAGCTTGGAGAGATGCCAGTGGCCCCATGGCATGTCCTAAGTGGCATTTTCACATTCCGTTCAACCACCCTCACAAACGATTCCACTCCACCAGCAAGGTACTTGCGAGAGTTCCAGTAGCTGTGTTGTCGATGTCAGATTAAAAATATATATATCGATGTCAGATATTGGCAACTTTTCATTGATGGGCTGAAGTCAGAAATTGACATGGCATGCGATTGTGTACATGAGGTAGTGACTTCCATCGGGCTATTCTATGTTTTCGGCAAGTTTGGTATAGCTTTTGAATGGATCCTTGACCATCAAGGCACAAATTTAGTAATTCCATAAGTGCCCTGGAGTCCTTGGCATCGTACAACCCTCGGAAAGCTTGACACAGCGAATCCAAGCTCTGCTTTCTGTGCTTGCCTTGCCAGCAGAAGACTGTGATTTTATGGCAGATCCCAGGCCATGTTGGGATAGCTGGAAATGATCGTGGTGATGCAGCACTATAAAAGTTCCTTTCTATTCTTCTTGAAAGGGATCTCAACCTTGTTCCCGCGGATGTCCTTCCAACTTTAAGTCTGAGGTTGCATGCTGCTTGGCAAGCAATTTGAGACAAACAAGATGGCAACATGTTGTGAGCTATTAAAGGCAGTGTCCAGGAATGGCACTCAGCTTGTCGCTGCAGTCACCGAGTAGAGATGCTGTTGGCTCATTTATGTACAGGTCACACCAACCTTGCTTCCTTTTGAGTGGGATATCCTTCCTGAATGTCACTGGCATTGCCGGCCACTTACAAACCGTCACGTCTTAGTAGATCCCTCCGTTTTGACTGTGTTCGTGGCAGATTCCATCTTCCTTGAGGCTAAGCACATCAGTTGGGCAATGAGTCTGTCCTCCTGTCTGTTTTATTTTTTATTTTTGCAGGATGTACAGATTTATGACAAAATACAGATTTGGAGTTTGTTTACCATCTTCGAACTGTGTGGTACGCTAGCAAAGCGGATCAATGCATTGTGACTGAGTTCGCATTCTTGATCCATCTAATGATGAGCCGTAAAACCTAAATTTCCTCCATTGTGTTTCAGTATGATAGGCCATTGGCTACAGTGACCCTTTCCCGGCTCCCTTGGCTGAGCTTGGCAACCAGGTTCTGTTGCTTGTCATAGGGTGGTTGGTCAGTATCAACTGCCAGATCCTGATTATTAACTATAAGTTGAAATCTTCTTGTGTGTAATTACATGATGTTGTTGTAAAATTATATGACTCCTATGTTATTTTGGAGCCTAGCATTCCCTCCTTTTGACGAGCTAGACCACTTTCATTGTGAAAAGCTATTCCGGCAAATTCCTAATTTGAAGTTGATTGTGGGTTTTATCTCTTAAGGCCTAAAATTATCTAGGATTTAGTGTTCAGTAGCATGCGAGCAACCCTACATAAACTGTAATAAACCCAGAACTTGATAATTACTCAAGTTGAGTCAACTGACTATCCGACCACACCATTAGAAGTTTACTGCTTGAGAATGTGGAATAAAATTTTAATATATTACGTATCGAGAATTAGGCCACTTTTCGCTCCTGCATGTTGACCATAGCCAAAGTTTTATAATTATTGGTGTATTAGTGGACTAGTTTGGCGAGTTCCATTTTAATTGCAGATTAGGTCGGGTAGAGCGTGAGGGGGAATTGAGACTTATACTGGTGCATTGACAGCTAGGTCATTAGCGCCAACCTCAGTCGGGTAGGGAAGTTTGCAAAAATTGAATGGGGGTTATTGGGACAGTTAAATTCTTATCCTCCGGCTTCCACTCGACGTGAGACGTCAAGCCTTATACCGTCATGGCACAATTATTGTAGCGTACGATTTCGCTGTTGTGCTTCGTGTTTCCTTTATAGTGTATCATCAAGTGGTGATTTGTGTATTTGTGTATTTTCAATTGATAAACCCACAACACATATTTTGTAATTGCATGCCATCTGGAGTGCCAGGTGTGAAATTTCAAAGACTGGTATTGTTGATATTAATTGCACTGTTCTAATTATGGAGTAGACGGTTATCCTAAAGAAGGATCTGTCAGCGTGTGACTATTATGTCATACTTATTCGTATCACAATAAGTTTTTGAGAGTGCGTTGTAGTTGATTAGTCCCAAGCTCGGGAGAGGACATCTTACATATTCTTTCCTTATACACTAATTGCTCGCAAAGCCGAATTTTGTGAATTGGTTGCAGTTGATTGTGTTCTTTTACAGTTTCTTATGTTGAATTTAATGTTCATGCATCTTGAACCTTTCCATTTCTGCAAAAGCTTAACAAAATGCAGACGTTAAACGCGTGTTGCAGCTACATCATCGAATGGCTTTCCTATCATTCAGGATAACATTACTTGTGCAACAGAGGTTTAAACTTTGGGTTCTGCAATGATTGTATTTAACAATATAAGGTTTATAGGTGAATAGGATTTTTCGACGAACTGCTATTGAAGAAGATATTTCTATCGCCAAGTACCTAGACCTTTCTGTTATAGGTAATTTCTCCTAAGAAATAAATAGATGTGCTGTCTGTTCTTAGAAGCTTGAATAAGCATCATACGTATTTTAAAGGAAATTATGTATTGTCTTTATCAAATAAGAGTAGGAAGTGAAAACTAAAAAATATAAGAAGAAATTATCAATTTATTGCTTGTTAGGCAAATTTAATTTTGATGGTCAGGTAATAAAGGTACATTCTTATTATTTTTCAAACTGTGGTATGCTAACTGCAATTTACTATTGATGCAGTTCTGGAAATATGTACAAGTCATCACCAACAATATACCGTATATATACACACGCACTTGGTATAAATGCGTTTGTCTTTCTGGATTTTAAATTAAGAATCATTATTTATTGCTAACTTATAAAGTGGCATGCAGTCACTTACGTGGTGAACAAATTATATCTTTAAAAAGAAGTTTTTTAAAAAAGTTTGAGAATGACATCGGTTCCATTTGTTTGTGTGTTCTTGAAATGTATGTACATGCAGAGGGTTGATTTTGTTGAAAAATTTGTGTGTGTGTTTTTAAAAGTATACTATAGGAAGGGTTGACTTTTTCCCGAGAAAGCTGAAGAATTATGTTTCTGAAAATAAGATTTTTTACGAATTTGCTAAGGAAGCAACTGTTGGTGTACAGTTCCGGCAGAAAGTAAATTTACAAACGTAATGTCGTTATAGCGAAAAAAGGCATTGTTGAACTCAAGCAAATATCGTGCATCAGCAGACACCAAGGCACGTGCATGCCTTCGTTGACACTCGTCTCACTATAACAATAACTCTGGGTTTTGTAAATTTAATTTCTGCCGGAACTGTACCTTACAGAAATTAAACAAGCCCATTCCCTGATCTTAATTAATTTCAGTTGTCTTAGCTCGAAAGTGGTGCCTGCTGAAATTTAAATCAGTATATAACTGATGAAATTTGACAGCCCTAATAGCCTACTTGGTGTTCCGAAACTGTAAGTCCGTAGTGATGTAATCTGCAGCAGGTCATGTTTTTAACTTGTAATTTTAATTATTAATAAGACCACAAAGTGTCAACACGTCGAAAATTAAAGCTTCTTTTTTACATCGTGGATGAGGCCAGATTTCCAACCTGACCGAAGTTTCATCTTTTTGAAAGGTATTTCTGAAACGCATGTCTTGAAACTGTGTTAGCTGCATACAAACAAAGAATTCGACTATTAAAATTCGGAGTTTCCCAATTAATACCAGTAGTTTCGGCCAGATTTTTTTTATCGTAAAGATTTTTGTACGTCACTATTAACTCCTAGCCAACCCTACGTAAAGTCCACATGTGTCTTGGTCCTTGGATGTCGTTTTTTTAACCTTTCACGTATGTGGCTGCATTGCTGTGTAATCCACCACTATACATCTCGTCAGCAAATCCATTCTGTAAAAGAAGTCGTTGGCTTGTGGAAGCAAAATTCTTCTATGATTATAGGGTTACAATATACAGAAAACGGTTGAATGAAGCCAAAAGGGCACAGTAACGTAATCAAAAGTGAAACAAACCAATTTCATTAATACATGCCATCACCACATGTTGACGAAACTGTGCTGGAAAAATGCACCGTTTTCCTCAAATTCTGTAGCTGGGCACAAGGATACCAAGCGTAGATCACGCTAAAAATAACTGCCTTCTACTTAATTTGGTCCTAAGTTGGCTTGGCTCAAGTAAAACCTAGGAGTTTCCAAGAATCAAACAGAAGATGTATGTAAGCAGTATGTGATTCAGTTGGGTACATGTTAATGACATTAATATCATTTAGTGTGTGTAGGTTACTCCGTGGCATGACATTGCATAGGCAACACATATACGAGCGCATAAACAATTAATGTGTAACAATAATAAGGTTGTAAAGTATTGGAATCACCCAATGGCTCCAGCATGACAAAGGTGTAAGTTTTATCATGGAAGCATAAACGTGAAAACATTCTCAGATGTTATTTGATTCCTGATTTTATCAACAATCATGTGAAACAGTGCTAAACTGTTTTATCACCCAATTTCACGATCTCAGTTCTTCTTTAACAATGCACACGACGATATTGCAACAATGGTTTACGACTGAGATGCAAAAGGAGGAGTGATATCGGATATCACGCCTGCTCTTGGATATCACGCCTGGATATCAACCCCTGCTTATGAATTTAAGAACATCATGCTTGCTGCAGATGTTAGAAAGGATGTTACAGTCTCGATTAAAATTAAGAACAGCACCGTGAAGAGCTTGTTTTGCTTAAGCAAGAAAAAAATGCTTTCGTTTTGTTATTTATTTTTTCTTGTAGCATGAAAACATTAAGACACTGAACTGTGAAGGTTATTTACGATTCAGTACCGTGGAAACTCAATGCCGAATAGCCCCTTCAATAAACTTCTCCTAAAAAAAATGTAACATTAGTTGTGTGAAGGGGCTGCTCGTCGTTGAGTTTCCGCGGTATGAACGGTGATGGGGTACTTTGGAATCGAGTTACATTCAATAAACAAGAGCACAGAACCCTTCACTGCGGAAGGAATAAATCGGTTGAACGAGCGAAGGAAGGAATAACAATGCTGTCAACAATGACATCTTTGTCGCATTGTCGACCTTTCTGAGCAAAAGAACGTAGCACGATTCATCCTTTGTTGTGTGCGTGCTGTACTATTGTTGTCGTACTGCGATCGTGAAATTGGGTGATAAATAGGTTATCAGCCACTTTCCTCGGAGAGATACAACAATGGGTTGGCCTTGCGAGCCTCGACATTGTTATATCTCACTCCCCGGAAAGGTGGCTGAAATAATCTATACTTATGAGCAAACGTGGCCGCAAGAAACTTTGTATTGCAATGCTCTCAAACCAAAGGACAATGTGAAAATCATGAGAAGGACAAAGCTTATTCTTCGCACCACCGTATGCCTGGTTGGCATGCCAGTAATATTATGAGCAAGGAAAGAATCACCAAAAGCAATTTCATTGTTTACGAAGCGCATCGCACAAAAACATTATGGAAGAGACTACAGTGTGTTGTGTTGGTGAAATCATTTGTGCGAACTCAGTTACAACAACAGCCCTTCTGAAACAGGAGTGATGAAAGATGAAAATGTTGCAAACTCTCCGTGTCACTTAGTATTTTTTCATCACGTGTTCTTTAAATTATACATACATTGTTATAATATAAACAAATATTTTATTTAAACGTTGATTATAATGTTATATAAAATGTATATTTAGATTACAACATAATGAAATAAATGCAGCGTATTTATATGCTTTTAGAGTTTTTTTTTTTAAATACTCTTGTTCTTGTGTGAGGATGAGACTTCAATATCTTCAGGAAGAAAAATGTGAGTTAGTCCATGAGCCAGGTCTGAAAAATTTCGAGTTGACTACCATTAGATGGGGCAAAACAACACTTTGGTTTACAGATTGTCCTATAGGTGATTTGCAAGGAATCGCTTTCTGGACATTACAGATTCCCAGCTAAATATGTTTTTTCTGGTGGTCATCTTGAAAAATGGCCGCCTGTTAAACACAAATGATAAAGTATGCCTGTACCTCAGAAATTGTTGGTCCTAGGCGAAAAATACTTCTCGGTTAAATTGTTCCTAATGAAATTTACTTCCTTGGTGAAAATCTTCGGCTATTTTAAATTAATTTAAGAGAGAAATTTAGAGGGAAACATTCAGAAGATATTAGTCAATGGTGGGCCTTCAATACTCTATGTTAATTAATTTTTTCTAGTGTCTTTCAAAGAAGTTGTGTGGCGTTTTATGATGTTTATGATTATGGTTTATGATGGTTTAATATTTGTTATTATACATTCTGTTGTTATTTTCTACCTAAACATCTTACTACATAATATTTCCTATGTTACAAATACAAACATTAATTTAAAATAGGTTTCTTTGAACAGCATAACAGATCAAGGATCGCTATCACATGAATCAATATTATACTGCATCTCTTCCTCATCGTCATTTCCTTCACTGTTCGAGCAGGTTTGTAGTTTATAGAAAGCTGTGCATTTAAGGTGGTTCATTATACACGAACAGTTTAAAGGCCGGCAAAAGTCTAATGGCCGAGCACACTTGCAGGACATCAGGGACATTGCCATCCATTTGATATGCAAGTATCCTCCTTGTGCAATCCACCTGTGAACTGAATTTCGGTTCGGCACATCAGGGAAACTTTCTAGGCTCCTTCTACAGATGCCAGCTGGATAGTTTGTGTGCAGAGCGTGCTAAAGAAGGGTATCTTCACAGGGTGGTAACTGTCCAAATGCCACGTCTCCTCTTGCGCAAAACAGTTGACACCTCAATTCATTAACTTTACCAACTTTGTATTGCTGCAATATAATTGACAAAATCTTGGATGGTATTGAAGACAATCATCTGAGAGTCTCAAAGATGCATCAAGGTAGCGAATGCATGCCTTAACTTCTGATTTTGCGTAATTACCATCAGTGACTTAATTTTGTCCTTGACCGGTCAGTGTGCTTACGGTATCACATCCCATCCAAGGATGAAGTCCTAACAGCGTCGTGCACATCTCCTCTCCCATAGCAGCCTCAAGGTTAGTTACATCAATAAGTCTGGCACGAGCCTTTCTTTGTGCCCTGCGTAAGGAAGATATTGCTGGGTATGTAGTGACTGAGAGCAAGACAGATGACGAAAATATCGGTGTCACGCGCAATCCACAAAAGATTTGGATGGTTTCCTGTAGCATGCTGATTTGGTTTGTTTCCTGCAGCGAAATATTCATTGGGAGGGGCACAGCGGCTTCTGTTAAACTTATTCACGTAACTAAATTTGCTTCAGCTATGAGAGATGATATGTGCATGGCACTATTAGGACTTCATCCTTGGAGGGGATGTGATACCATTAGCGCATTGACCGGTTAGGGAAAAATTGGGTCACTGAAGATATGTGAAGTCAGAAGTTTAAGAATGCATTCGCCAACGAATGCATTCATCTTGGAGACTCTCAGATGATGTTTCAATACCATCCAAGAGTTTGCCAATACCATGCAAGAACAATACTTAAGTTGGTAAAGTCAACGAATTGTGGTATCAACTCTTTCGTGCAAGAGGAGACATGACATCTGGACAGTTACCACCCTGTGAATATACCCTTCTTCAGCACATGCTTCGCACAAATTGTCAAGCTGGCATCTGGAGAAGAAACTTAAAAAGTTTCCTTGATGTGCCGAACCAAGGTAACGGGTGGATTACACAACGGGTGGATTTCAGGTCACGGGTGGATTACACAAGGAGGACACTTGCATATCACATGGATGAAAGTTTCTCCAGCTCGACATGTCTTAATGTCGCTGATGCCCCGCAAGTGTTCCCAATCTTGGATTTTAGACTGTTCGTGTGTATCGAACCACCTTAAATACACAGCTGTCTGCGAAGTGCAAACCTGCTCGAACATGGAAGAAGATGAGGAAGAGATGCAGTATAATATTGATTCATATGACAGCGATGCTTGATTTGTTATGCTGTTCAAAGAAACCCATATCATTTTAATTATTGTTTGTATTCGTAACATACGAAATTATGCAGTAAGATGTTTCAGTAGGAAATAACAGAAAAATGTAAAATAACAAATATTCATCCAATGAATTTCCTTGTTAGAATTATTGAAATTTCATTGGAAAACATACACTGTTCTTTTGGTCGCCATCTTGAAAAACGTAAATCCGGTCAACAAACCCTTTGCAGTCGTGTTTCATTGTGTTTCCTGGCCCAGAAAAACGTCATAAAATGCCACACAATTGCCTTTAAAGACACTAGAAAAGATTAACATAGATTTTTGACAACCCCACAGTTGACTGACATTTTTGATTTTTCAATGTGTTCCTTTGAAATTCTCTCTTAAATTAACTTATAAATACCAAAAATTGTCACAAAGGAAGTAGATATATGGAAAATTTTATTAGGAACAATTTTTCCGAGAACTATTTTTCGCCTAGGACCAATAATTTGCTAGACATACACAGACTTTAACATTTGGGTTTAACAGACGGCCATTTTTCAAGATAGCCGCCAGAAAAGGCATTTAGCTGGGAATCTGTATGTCCGGAAAGTGATTCCTTGCTACTCACACATAGAACAAACTAAATCCAAAGTGACGTTTTGCCCCACCTAATGGTAGTGACATCTTGACTGGCTCATGGACTAAGTGCATTCCTGGAACTTGTACCTTTTCAGCTGACCAATATTTTCCAAAGATATATTTTTACTACTTGCATAGTGTGGAGGCCAAGAAGCAATGTTGCTTTCCCTCCTTGTATGTGTGTTTGTGACGTCTGGATCACCACTGAGAAAGACTGAACAGCACTTAGCTCGGCTGGAGCCTATAGCCAGAACCCGCCCCGGTAGTGCAGTGGTTAGACGCCCGGCTAGTAAACGGGAAGTTCTGGGTTCGAGTCCCAGTCGCGGAAGTTGTCTTTACTTCTTTCTCAGATTAGTGTGTTGTGTATCCTCACAAGGCCAGTCTTTAATGCAGACTGCTTGCTTCGTTTACAATATTTTCAATATCACTGTAAATAGCAGTTGCACATACGAGCAAGAGACTACTAGAGTACGATGAAGTCTGACGAACATGTACGGTTTAAATTAACTGTAAAGGGTGTTGTTTCCAAAACAAACACATAAAATGCAGAGAATTCCGTTTCATTCATGGTCCAACACTAAAGTAGACGGGCAAAGTTCCCTGTGCGTTGTACTTATGACTAAACTTGGGTAGTTGGTGTGTTGTGCTAATTATTAAGCTTGGGTACTTGGCGTGTGTTGTACATTGATGATTTCGATACAAAGGTCGAAAACTTTCCTAGACTACGAGTGGGGCAGCACTTTCCCTGACGAGCAGCAGCAATACTTGCTTCAATTCTTTGCCTGAATTGGATATCATTAAAAGTTCCTTCTAGTTTCGTGCAATGCTCTATAAAATTATTATTCCCAGTATGACCACACGCTTACTACCACATACGCAACACCATGCTAATTAAAACAATGCAAAATGGGCAACTTGCATAACTTTAACATAAATCAGTGTAAACTGTACTAAATGAAAATAAGATAAGTGAAAGACAAAATATGGCAGAAATTAAAACACAGTGAGGAAGACTATATTAAATAAATTAAAAAATATATGTAAATGAAAAAAAATAAAGTAATATCAATGATCGAAGGTAAGATAGGGTCATCCCAGGTTGTCTCTGATAGAATCACATAAGCGAACAGTTATTATTTATATCTGGTGGGCTGGAGAAAATGAAAATGTAACCACCAAATTTTCGAGGACCACTTACCCCTTCAAACCCTGAGAAAGTCTTCATCCCCCCCCCCCCACTCGAAGTTAAAAAAATAATATGACCACCTCACACACAAAAAATGCGCTTTATGTATCCCTGTTGAGAATGCAGTTTATTTCCTGTAGCCAAAATTAGGTAAGTAGCACTCCGATCCAACAAGTTACTGCTAGTTGTAAGGAAAATGTGTTTAGTTTTTAACGAAAAGACAAGGTTAGGTTAAATGTGTTCTAAAAAACCCTGATATGCCTTACACCCGTCTTGTGTCGAGTTTCATACAATACTGACTATCTTCCATCGTTGCCAGGAGATGTCTGAATGCTCAGGGCTGAGGTATACAACGTGATTGCCCCCGCTTGTGCTCCTAATATTGACTGTGGCCGTTTTCCGTTTGACCGTGGTGGTGAGTTTTGCTTATCCCTGGGCGCTGCCATCTTGGTTTTGGTGCCCCAACCCTGGTTCGTATCCTGGCTGGGAAATACATTTTTTTTCCGCAATTTTTTGTTGTCACTGCTATCATGTTGCTGACCTTCGGTGCCGAATGAACTTTTTTAAAATTTTCTCTGTTCTTTTTTCTGTTTTTCTTCGACATTGTTCTTGAAAGACATGGAAGATTTTCTTCAGTCAAACAGACGTGGTTCTTTTGCCACACACCGGAACCCTGATTTTGACAATAACCGCCGGAGAGACAGACGTCGCACCATTTTTTTTTGACACTGTACAGTCTCCATCGAGCAAAAATGGACTGAGCCAAAGTACACCACTAAATGGGTCTGATACAAATCACCCCGAAATTACAAAAAAAAAAATTCCATGGATCCTACAAACCAGCCAGCCCTTCACGATATTTCATCGAGACTTCTAAACAAACTTGAAGATTTCAGCTTAGAAAAGGATATTGATTTGGAGGAAATAAATATCAAGATTAATTCCATTCCACAGCAAATTGCACTGGTCCTGGAGGCAAGATTCGAGGATTTCAAAACAATATTCGAAAAATGGACCTCAGACTTCTTTATAAAACAACAGAAAACTATTGAAGAGCATGCTGAGTCGGTTTTCTCGAAGTTGAAAGTAGATATGACGGAGTGTACTGAAAGCTTACGTACTGAAATATCTAAGATCTCCGAAAATATTAATAATGATCCAAAAACCACGAAGAGCACGCATAAAAGTTCTGGGCACCAACTTTCTAACTCCACAAATTTGCTTGTCAATGAACACTTCAAAAGTTGGAGATATTGAAACTATTTCAGCTCACTTGGATCAAGAAGAAAATTCCGGTGAATTGATAACGGAGCCCCCAATCCACATGCCACCATCACAACACAAGAACATCACAGTCAGACGGGGGAAAATGCGAAACCATAAAGTGGGCAAGGAAATTCCATCATGCCAAAAAGAGCAAGTGAGTAGTGCCATAACAAATCATTCCGAACTGGACCATATACCAAACGTTACTTCCGTGTGCCACTTTAAAAACTCCTTAAAGGAATCTACACATCGTAGTGCTGAGCATTGCAGTCCGAATAAAGTTTTGAAGCAGGGACCAATTCCAGATAACTATAAGGCTCTTGCGTTGAAATGGCGGGAACAAACGACTATCGTGGAAGACTCTAACGTCCGCTCCCTTAAGGGCAGTAGCCATCCCAGCTCTAAAACGTGGACCTACCCGGGATCAAAGATCGAGGAGCTAGCAGCTAAATTACCTGAAATCATTAAATCAAGTAACCCAAATGGTACGTTTATTGTGTGTGCAGGAGCAAACGACATCTATGACGATCCACCAAACAGAATTGTGCTACATTTATCGGATTTTACATCCTCATTGCGTGCGGCGTTTCCAAGTGCCCGTGTTAGTATTATTGGTTTGTTTCCAAGACTTGCAAGAGCAAATAGAGAAGTAGACATGAAGGTAATCCACACTAACTCATTGCTTCGTAAATTTTGCATCGACCATAACTTCACCTTTGTGTCAATCGATAAGGAGATCTGTGCCAATCACACACTGCTGGCGAGAGACATGCACCACCTCACCAGCCGAGGCAAATCTGTCTTACAGCTTGAACTACTGAATCTTCACATACCGACGGAAAACTCAAATCACTAACTGGGGCCGCCCCCACAAATTATCCGGACAGTGCCACGAACTTAAACACCAGGGTTGGTAATCTTTCGTGCATTTTACTAAATGCACGTAGTATTGTTCGTAATTTGGGATGTTTCAGGAAACTTGTGATGCTAGCTTGCTTTGATGTAATTTTCGTTGTTGAGTCGTGGTTGCACCATTCTATTACCGATGCTATGATTGCCGATTTAGGAAAATACAATGTGATACGTCGGGACCGGGGAAGTCGGGCTGGGGGGCTCCTTATTGCACATCGGATTGAGATTCCAGTTGCTGTTGTGGAGGTAGCACCTACTGTGGAGGGAATGGTTATTTCACTGCCTGAAAACAGGATTTCCTTCATACTCTGTTATTTACCGGATAGCCGTGATGACGCAGAAATCATTATTCTCTGTTCTTTCACTACTGATTCGCTAAATCAAGAGCATTCCAATATCGTATTGGGCGACTCTAATCTTTCGACGGTAGATTGGGAACGTAATTGGGCTAGTGACAATCACCATCGCTTATTTTTAGAGCGCATAGCACCACTTGGATAGCGTCAGCTCGTCGATCAACCAACCATGGGACGTAATATTTTGGATCTTGCTTTCTCACATGATGATCGACTGATCTATGATATCGGAGTGGGTGACCATTTTGGTAATAGTGATCACTATGTTGTGTCGTTTAGGGTCAACCTTTCCCTTATGGAGGATGGGTCTCAAAGCACTTCTAAGGTTAAAAATGAGCTTGGAAGACTTGACTTCTCAGAGCTTAAATCGTCCTTGGCAAAAGTTAATTGGGACCATCTTATTTTTAATGTACATCCTCATATTGACCAAGCCTGGTTATGTTTTCAGAAGATTTTGGAAGGCCACGTAAAATATTGCAGAGCCCCATTTCGCAAAAGGCGTCAAGGTCAGTATTCCCTCCCACGCTTTATCACTAAGCACCGTAGCAAAAAATTAAAACAGTGGAAATGCTACAAATCGAATCCAATCCCGCAAATGTTACTCTCATACAATACAGCTCGTAAGCTTTATTCTGACTCGGTCGAATCGTAGCACAATGCTAGAGAGGCTGCTTCAATTCAGGAGGGCAACCAGGCGACACTGTTTAGACTTTACAAACAAAAAACTGCCTCTTCACGATCATTACCACCTTTCAAGATGGGAAATACATTCATTACGGATAATAATGCTAAGGCTGAGGCACTGAGTTCCATTTTTGTTGCAAATAACATGATCGATGATGGGGACTTAAACTTAAATCCATCCGTATGCCCTATTGTACGTCCAAATGAAACGTGTACCCATGTAAATTTTTCTTGCGATAGTATAACTACAACTCTTAAAAAACTTAAGCCAAGTCATTCTTGCGGACCTGATGGCTTCTCTGCTTTTCTTTTTAAACAAATTGCTTTCGAAATTTGCTATATCCTTTCTCCATGTTGTTTAAGCTCTCCTTTGCCCAGAGTCGTCTCCCTGTGATCTGGAACTCACCCATTGTCATCCCAATATTCAAGAAGGGTTCTCCTTCTGATCCGCAGAACTACAGGCCAATCGCCTTGACTTGCGTAGCTTGTAAAATTATGGAATCAATTATCAGGGATGAAATTCTTATGTTCTTCGGTAAGCACTCTATTATTAGCCAAGACCAATTCGGCTTTATCCCGAAACGGTCCGCAGTTCATCAGTTACTCCTTGTCCTTGACCAGTGGACCTGTGCCCTTGATATCGGTATCCCATCAGATACCATTTATTTCGATTTTAAAAAGGCTTTTGAGTCTGTAATCAATCGTAAACTTCTATTTAAGATTCAAACATGTGGCATCGGTGGCAGTTTTTGGGGTTGGCTATCTGCTTTTTTACAAAATCGCACACAGCAGGTGTCTATTGGTGGCTCTCTCTCTTCACAGGTGAAGGTTCCTAGTGGTGTCCCTCAGGGCTCAGTCCTCGGTCCCTTACTCTTCGTGATATACTTAAACGCCTTAACTTTTAATAATGTCAACACATTCGGATATAAGTTCGCAGATGACCTAAAAATTGGGGCTGCAAATGTAACCCCATTTCAACAACCCGATTTAGAAGCTGAAATCCTGAAGGTGGTTAGTTGGTCAAATTCCTGGCAGTTACCACTCTCGACTCATAAATGTTTATCTTTTCATGTTGGTACACATAACCTTTGTCATAGTTTTCAGTTGGAGAATGTAACCTTGCCTTCGGTTGACGAAGTACGAGACCTGGGGATCTGGTTTACCAGGAATCTGAAGCCTTCATTACACTGTCTGAAAATTAGTGCTTTAGCCTTTCGTCGCTTAGCAATTGTCAACACATGCTTCACATCTGGCAACACAAATACTAGAATCCAGGCTTTTAAGG